>ML121605.1:60211-91988 GCA_003788615.2 Terfezia boudieri ATCC MYA-4762 | reverse complement strand
CCAGGTTGAAGTCCACACATATCGTGAACAGCACAGGCTACGATTTCCCAATATGACTATTACCAGCGCAGGCATAGTAGGCTGGCTAACACGGCACAGGGCGCTGTGCCTCAGTTATTCTCTAGCGTGCTTGGGATATGGGCCCACTCTTATCATACTTGGTATCTCAGTTATCCTCAAGTGTGCGTAGGAGAGCCGGGCCACTTCTATTGATTCTCATTTTCGTTATCGCCCTGTCTAGCTCATTGACGGCCTTAGCGGCCTCAACCACAAGGGATTCTTGTATATATACTTCGCTTTCCCCTCTATATAATAGGATTCCCAGCGCAAATAAAAACTTTGATCGGTATAGGTAGTAGTATTATTTCATATGACCACGCAACGCCAACATCCGTTATAGAATTCCCTGGGTGACCCAGCAACTTCGCATGGCATAGGTAGGAGCATTGCTAGGCCTCCAAGATGAACTCAAATAGCTGACCCTTGTTATTAGGATTTCCGAGGCATTTACAGCGAGTATTAGAGCGAGCATTAGAGGAAGTATTGGAGCGAGCATTGGAGCGAGTATTGGAGCGAGCATTAGAGCAAGCATTGGAGCAACCATTGGAGCGAGCATTGGAGCGAGCATTGGAGCCAGTGTTAGAGTACTAGAGCGAGTGTCCCAGCAAGTGTATGGGGGACCGTGTTTCATATATATATCTATTTCTGAATACTTTTTTATATAATAATTGGCGAATACAATGGATATTTCTGCAGCATGGGAACTACAATAGATATAGGTTGCACAAGAATACTCTAGGTTCAATATATGTGCCCAAGCTCGCACTAAAATTCTTTGAAAATTCATGTCGTAAATGACGTCCAGGAAGTAACAAAGATAGACCAGATCGTCCGGCGGAAGGTGTACAAATAATTTACGTCGGGCGGAAGGCATACAGCGAATTTACGTCGGGCGGAAGGCGTACGGCTAATTTACGTCCGACGGCTTTTGCGGTCCCTGGTTCCGTCAGACTCATGGTGCGATACAGCAGCACGTCCAGCCGCACAGGACGCACAGGACGCAAACTCGCGTCCGGACGCATGGGTAGTACGTCTGACGCCAATTTTTTCTTGCTGATAAGCCTATATACAAGTATATATACAAGAAACTCATACCTTCCCAGCTTGTATATATATATCTAAGAAGCTCATGCATTCCCGGCTTATATATATATATACAAGAAACTCATGCATTCGAGGCCTATATGTATAGAGGCTGCGAAAGCATGAATTCCCTAGATCTTATCTAGAGGCTACAAAAGCCTGAATTCTATGCATATCTAGAGACCGCGAAAGCATGAATTCCATACATCAAGTATATATATATAAGCTGTGAATATATGAGTTTCTTAGATATATATTAATTGGCCATGAAGGCATGACCCTATAATACATATTATAAAGCGTGAACTCCACACATATTATAGTATCACAACTACAATTCCCAATATGACTATTACTAGGTCAGGTATTGAGTAGTACAGTACCCATGTATGACAGTGGGCTGAGTGGGGCTGAGCACTATTATACCACCTCTCTTATTATCTGTTCTCTCATTGTCTTCGGAAAGTCTATATTGTCGGCCTTGGCAATCAGGCTAGGTACCTATTATTTACCGGTATCTATATTTCCCTTACTCGTACTTTTTTCCTTTGCTCTTTATCTAATATCTTATAAAATTTCTAAGGCATGTTACAGCAAGTATAAGAGTGAGTATTACAGTGAGTATAAGAGTGAGTATCAGAGAGTGACTATGAGAGCGAGTATTAGAGTGAACATTAGAGCGAGTATCAGAGAAACTGTTAGAGTGAGTATTAGAGTGAGCATTAGAGCGAGTATTATAGTGAGCATTAGAGCAAGTATTAGAGTGAGTATTCGAGTGAGTATTACCATATAGTGAGTTTAGGGGTGAGTGTAGGTATGAGATGTGCCAAGCAGACTATGATACCTATAATGTATTAAGATCTCGTAATGTATTCTAATCTTCTTGATGTCACTGTAGTTATTGGTAATTCAAGCTACATAGTCTTTACAACAGCACATCACTATCACACTACTATTATATTTAACCAACTTTGGATATCAACATCAAACTACTATTATATTTAACTAACTTTAGGTGTCAATATTGTACTGCTTTTATATTTAACCTACTTAGGGTCTCACTAAACTATGGAGTTATTGTGATCCAGGATTACTGTAGTATTTTCAGAAGTATATAGTGTAATATAACTTTATTCATAATGCTGATAAAGTTCAGCTACCCAGATAGTGCTCTTGATATTTATAGAGAAGTAGAATTGCCACCCGAGTAATAATATCCCTCTTTTTGGTTCTATATTTAAAGGTTTTCAATGCCATAGTAATAAGGGTATAATTTTTATAATACTACAACTCATTTATAAGGTTTATAGTACCATAGCAACTGGCTGATGGGAATAGGTATTAATATAGAGACAATGACGATACCAATAATAATAGAGATAATAATAAAAAGTAATAAAAAGTACTAACATAAAAAAATTTAGTGAGAGAGAGATGTTCTTGTACTCTAGGAGCATGTTAGGGCTCAGGTAAGAGACCTACCCTAGTTAGGGAATATCCCAATACCTAGTTACAGCTGCGGACTAATATGGCCTGATCAACCATACAGATGCGGGTAATGTGTCGTGGATTGGACGGGTATTGGAGCAAGGAAGTTTATGACCTCTGAATGCGTTCTCATATATGTATTCTCTTCTATAATATTCTATATGGTTCTTATGTTTGTCGTTCATGTATCGTTATTGGTTGTATTAGGTTTTCAGCTCCTGTATATCAGCCTGACTGCAATGCGTTGAAGTTCAGGCTGCCTAATCAATGTATGTCAGCTTGCGTAGGTCCTAATCGGGAAGGGACTTCTCAGTTAGGTAATACTAGGCTGCAACGCTACTACTCTGCTTTAGGAAGTGTCGTCTAGATCTGATAAGGGTTTATCAGATCAACGCTTCTATATAAGCCACCGCTTTTACATAGTTAATAGAATAAGACCCAAGCGGTGTTCTAGGTCTCATATAGCTTTACTCTCATCGAGTCCGTACTATACCCAAGTTATAACTACGTTTATACTTATCTCCGCTTTTATCTACCAATACCCTGAAGTATTCTCATAGTTACAGCTCGCCTGTAATATTACACCACTTGTCTATACACCTTTATAGACACCAATACCCCCCGAATCCCCTGCAAATATGTCTATGTTGAGAGGATTACTTGGACCAGGCTCCGATGAGCCCATAGCTGATAATGATAATGATAGTGTTGTTCAGGCACAATGACAAGCTGAACAGTTCATTACCCAACACTACACACCTCCATTCCAGACCCCACAGTTTCAAGAATGTTGGGACACCTCCCGGCAGCAGGTAGGAGTCAGATCCTTATCCTCTTCCTCTCCAGAACCTATTATCCGTTCAGTAGCACCCTCTGTCCTACCAGGACCATCAAATAAAGGCAAGCAACCCGTTGCTCGGCACCGAACACCCATTGACCCAGGATATGTTGCCATGAAAGCACAAATTCAATGGTTGGAGGCAGAAAAGCAAGCGGCACTGGCCAAAGTGTAGCACCTCCAACAGACCCAGAGGACGCATACAGAGTTTATCCAAAAAACTGCTGCAGATGTACAGAACACAGCAAATGCTACAGCTAACAGCCAGGTACAACTATCGAACGATACTTAAATTGCCTTACAACAAATCCAGAACCTCATTCTATCAGGGCAACAGCATAACGTTCGACAGTTTGAACGTATCGATCATAATCTTAGCTACCTCAAGGACCAAAGAGAATGGTATCAACATCAATCAGATACATGATTTAGAGGAATTGAGGAGAGATTAATGGCAGTAGAGCAACATCATTAGGCTCTCCAACTGAGACACCCTCCGATTAATACAGCCCAGAGACTCGAGCAAGCAGCAGGTGGAATGATACCACCACCACCACCACCAGTACCACGACCAAGACCATGCGATCCTACCCCCCCTCCACAACGTCCAGCAGGGTTAGGAATTTTTGAAGACAGACAGGTGGCCGGAAAAGCACCACCCCCGAATAAATTCAAGGGAAACAGAGACCACCTGGAGGGCTGGACACTTCAGATGGATGACTACTTCCTCATCACTCTCACTCAGAATGAAGATCAGAAGCTTGTATATATTAGGTTATGTTTGGAAGGGAAGGCACTAGACTGGTAGAAGGCTAATAGGGTTAAGTATCTTACTTGGGCACAGGTTAAAGAGGCTATAGCATTATATTACAGAGATCACTACCAATTGGACCGAGCATACCACGAGTTGGCAGAACTAAAGAAGACAGGATCAGTCCTTGACTACCTAACAGAGGTAGACTGCCTGAATAATTATGCTAAACTATCCGAAATGCAGGTCATCAATATCATTATCTCCAACCTCCCTCATAACCTCCGAGTTTCCATGGCACACTACGAAAACCTCTGCACATATCCTGATCAGTAGAGACAAAAACTCATTGAGATGGATATCATTAATACCGAATCCCAAAGTCGCAACCGCAATGCCCCTTCTCCCCAGCCAGTATCAAAAAAACGTACATTCGAGGAACGACTCGGAATAACGTCTAGAGGTAGTGAACCTTCAACTACCAAACCCAATACAGAAGAAGTCCGAATACCATATGCAGTAAGAGAAGCAAGAATGCGGGAAGGGAGATGTCTATCCTGTAGATATAAGGGCCACAAAGCAGCTGAGTGTAGGGGAAAAAGATCTGCTATTGAACCCCCCTTCTACAAACCTCCCCATAATGGCAACCAGGAGCCACTTAACAAGAAAGCTCGAACTGACAAGGGTCACTTCAAAATTATAGAACTTGGTTCTGAAGAGAAGTTGGGAAACGAGTAAGGAGTCCGTCACCTACCATCGGATGCACTCCTAGGTACTCTCCTCTCTTGACGGTTCAGATTATGATTGCTGGAGAAGAGGTGGAAGCTGTAATAGACTGTGGAGCTAGTGCTCCAGTTGTAGGAAAAAGGATTGCGATTAAGGCTGGTATTTGGAAAAGAGCTCGGGAAGTTAAGGTTAGGCAGGGTGATGGATCTCAGATTTCTGGAGGAAAATATATGGTTAATGCTAGGTTTGATATGTTAGATTCCTCTTCTCGGTTTTTGGGTAAGTTCCGGATAGATGCCGAAGTTTTGGATATTGGGAAGAAGGATGTTATCTTGGGATTATCTTGGTTGGAGGAAAATGGATTTTCGGTGGATACTCAGGACAGGTGCCTGAGGCAGGTCTCTACAGGTTTGGTTATTCCGTGTTCTGTTAGGTGGATTCCTTCTATTAAGATTTTGAATTTGGATCTCGAGCTATTAGAAGATGGTGAGATCGTGCTTATTATTGATGCCAGGGAACGATACTCTCATTACGTACAGGTATTCTTCGCAGAACAGGCAGCCAGACTTCCTGAATACAAGACCTGGGACCACCATATCCCCCTCCAAGACCCAAGCATAAAGATACCTACCGGGGCTATCTACAAGACCACATGGGAAGAAGACGAAGCCCTGCAAGCCCACCTCCAAGAAGCTTTATCTTCTAGTAAAGCAAGACGCTCCCGCTCCGCCACTGGTGTACTAATCCTATTCGTACACAAAAAGGATGGATCCCTCAGGATCTGTGTCGATTACCGAGCCCTCAATCGACTTACTATCCCAAACAAATACCCCCTCCCTCTTATCAGTGATCTATTAGATAAGACAAAAGGAGGCAAGTGGTTCATAAAATTGGACCTCAAGAATGGGTATAACCTCATTAGGATTGCATTAGGGGATGAGTGGAAGACAGCGTTCAAAATGAAAAAGGGACTATTCGAGTATACCATTATGCTATTCGGGTTGACCAATGCACCCGCTACCTTTCAAGAGATGATAGATACAATCTTTAAGAATATAGAAGGATGTATCTGGTACCTGGATGACATCCTCATCTTCGGAGGAGAGACTGAAGAAGAACATCAGCAGCTGGTCGAAAGAGTTCTCTAGCAATGTATCCAACATAGGTTGGCAGTCAACCTCAAGAAGTCCGAATTCCATGTCCAGGAGACCTTATTCCTTGGTCATATCGTCAATGGTCAACAAGTCCGAATGGATCCCTCCAAGCTCGAAACCATGTCCCAATGGCCCATTCCCACCAAGAAGAAGGAGGTACAGGTGTTCCTAGGCTTTGCTAATTATTACCGTCGATTTATTGCCAACTATAGTGCTAAAGCACGCCCTCTAATTGACTTGACAAAAGACGTTCCCTTCAGTTGGGGATATGAGCAACAGCAAGCCTTTGACGACCTCCGAGAACTATTCCTTACAGTCCCTATCCTTACACAGTTTGACAGACAACTCGAGACAATCATGGAGACTAATACTAGTAATCAAGCTATTACTGGTATCCTCTCGCAATACTATATTGTCAATGGAGGAAAGCAGCTTCACCCTGTGGAGTACCATGCAAAGACCCTTTCCGCAGCATAACGCAACTAGCCTATCCACGATAAAGAGTTGTTTGCAATTGTGGATTGCTTCCGAAAATGGTGAGATTGGTTAGTAGGTGTTCAGGTGAACGTCTACACAGACCATCAAGGGTTGCAGTACTTTAATACGAAGTAGAAGTTTAACTCCCGTCAAGCTACCTGGTACCTCCGCATGTCAGAGTTCATCTATACTATTCACTACAGACCTGGATCGAAGATGGGAAAGCCAGATGGCCTATCTAGACGTTCAGGGGAAGAGAAGTCTGGTATGGATGCCAGATTTTTCGAAGATGGACAGCTGATGGTACTAGGGGAAGAGGATGAAGAGGATGCAGAAGACGTTAAGGTAGAAGGGATAGATATTGCAGGATGGGAAAAGAAGGATGGACTATGAGTTGTGCCTCCAAAGTGTTGGTTAGAAGTGCTGAAGCAGCACTATGATAGTCAAGTGGCAGGACATTGGGGAAGACATCGTACTCAAGAGCTAGTGTCAAGGAACTTTATATAGGATAAGTGGCAGGAAGATATTGCGAATTATGTGGCAGGATGTGCTAAGTGTCAGAAGGCAAAAGCAGACAGGCATAGCAGGCAAACAAAGTTGGTACTGATGCCAACAGGTGAATGCCCTTTTGAGGAAATAGCAATGGACTTCGTTAGTAAACTACCAGAGTCAGAAGGCTTTAATGCAATACTAGTTGTCACGGACCAGTTTACGAAAGTACAGCATTATATTCCGGCCAAAACTATATGGATAGCATCCGATGTTGTAGATATCTATATCAGTGAGATATGGAGACTCTATGGCCTTCCTCAACACATCACCTCCGACCGTGGTCCCCAGTTTGCCTCTCGATTCCTCAAAGAGCTAAACCAAAAGCTCAACATCACCCTCCGCCTTTCAACTGCCTACCACCCTCAAACCGATAGACTTGCTGAACGAGCAGTCCAGACACTCAAGCAGTACCTCCGCATCTACTGTCACGATAGATAAGCCCACTGGAAACGATGGCTACCCTTAGCCGAGTTTGCCTATAACACTGCCGCCCATTTCACTCACAAATACTCTCCTTACCGAAGTCTCTATGGCTTTGACCCACGCACTATTCACCTCTCCGATGACCACGAATTCTCCTCCCCCGTTGCGGAAGAATGGCTAGACCGAATGACTCAAGTGCATAACCAGATTCATGATACCCTGAAGCAAATTAACTACAAATGTAGTGCTATTCACCTCGAGAAGGCACGCAAGTTTGCTATTAATGACTGGGTACTGGTTGACTGCCGGAACTTGCAAATACGAGCTGGAAATAACCGTTCTTTAACCAACAAGTGGATAGGGCCCTACAAGGTCATTGAAGCTATTGGTTCACATGCATACAGGCTCGAAGTTCCACAAGGCACACGATGGTATAATGTCGTTCATGTCACCCTCCTTAAGCTATTCAGACGATGAGACGAGCCACAAGATATGGATGAAGATGAACCTGATGTCTTGGAAGTTGAATCCATAGTGGACTCCCGTAGAAATAGAGGAGTGGTCAAATACAGAGTGCATTGGGTAGGGTATACTGAGTATGAGGATACATGGGAAACCTTTAACAAGTTGGACAACTGTCCAGAGGAGCTCAGGAAGTATCGAGAAAGGTTCCCCAATAAGCTATAGGATGAAAGAGATGTCTGAAGGTTTAGACTTGGGTTAAGTTGTTCTATGGATGAAGACATAGTACCTTTTACCCTTCTACTCGTCGCCTTTTTCCTGTGGGTTTTTTGGCAAGAGGTTTGGTTTTTAACGGCCATGGCATATATGTGTAGGCACACCGGTCTTGTAGTGCCCTTAAATGGGATACAGGTATTAGTCGGGATGGTCAGTACCTAAGCCACCGGGGTTACCTGAGTTGTTACTAATACTTGTCTTCTCCAGGGTCGGAAGAACTTGTATTCAGCTGAGGACAGCTGCCTCAAAACGGGGAGTAATGTTAGGGCTCAGGTAAGAGACCTACCCTAGTTAGGGAATATCCCAATACCTAGTTATGGCTGTGGACTGATATGGCCTGATCAACTATACAGATGTGGGTAATGTGTCCTGGATTGGACGGGTATTGGAGCAAGGAAGTGTGTGATCTCTGAATGCATTCTCATATATGTATTCTCTTCTATAATATTCCATATAGTTTTTATGTTTGTCGTTCATATATCGTTATTGGTTGTATTAGGTTTTCAGCTCCTATATATCAGCCTAACTGCAATGCGTTGAAGTTCAGGCTGCCTAATCAATATATGTCAGCCTGCGTAGATCCTAATCGGGAAGGAACTTCCCAGTTAGGCAATACCAGGCTGCAACACTGCTACTCTACTTTAAGAAGTGTCGTCCAGATCTGATAACGGTTTATCAGATCAACGCTTCTATATAAGCCACCGCTTTTACATAGTTAATAGAATAAGACCCAAGCGGTGTTCTAAGTCTCATATAGCTTTACTCTTATCGAGTCCGTACTACACCCGAGTTATAACTGCATTTATACTTATCTCCGCTTTTATCTACCAATACTCTGAAGTATTCTCGTAGTTACAGCTCGCCTATAACAAAGCATGCTGGTGAGCCTCACCACATTAATATTATTCTTTCTTAGGCTGTCCTTGAGGGATACAAGTGTGAGGAGCATTATATAGGAGTTCTTCTACTTCTGAGTCTGAGTCTGAGTAAGGTTTGGGATTAGGGGGCACTGGTAGTATATGAGGACTAAATATAATAGGATGGAAATTAGTAGTATAGGTATCTTGTCAGGTTTGAATTAAACAAAATTGGGGTAGAAATATAAGAGAGAATAGGTAGTTAAAATGTAAGATAAAAGTGAATGCATAAGGATATAGAATATTATTCCTTTAGTATTCATAGCAAGTATATAATTTCAACTGAAAGTTCATATAATGATAGTAGGTTCTATAGAGAGTGTTTTCTGCAATACAACCTCCAGTAGGATTTGTAACTTGAACTTAATATTGGCAGACTGCAATTTGATAGCTATTAAATTTCAATAGGTAGTATAGTATATATTGTTCTGTATGTATAGTTAATTGTTACTGATACTGAAATTGTAAACTCATAACTTTATACCAAAGTGTTTGTAGAAGATCTACTATTAGAAGTTCTTAAAGGACTTTGAAGTCTAAATTAACTCGTTCAATAATATTACAAGTATCTTATCTATATCAATATTTAGGAAAAAAAACAGCAACCCAAAATTATACTAGAATATCTCGAAGGTAAACTACTACTGCTAGATTGACTTAGTATAAGGTATCTATATAATATTCAAATATTTGAGAAGTATTAGATCAAGCAATCTTCTAAAATAAATCTAGTAATATATGAGAGAATTTTATTATAAAATTCTGTTTAAGATGAAAACAACAATATGCCCAAGAAATACATGCTGGTAGAAGTGCCTTTATATCTATAAGACCTTTGTCTTGATTACTGATAAAGGTTATTAGCTACTCAAAAAGTATAGGAAGTGCAACTAATAAATACCCAATAAAATATCGCCATGAATCTTAATTCTCACTCTCAACTACTACCGAAGCAAGTACTAAGATATTATTATTAGCATTTACAGTAATAGCTAATAACAAAATTTGTTAAAACCAAGTCTTAATAAAAGTACTATCAACTGTAATAAAGGGATGACAATAGTGAAAGGAAGTATTTGACTCGATTGGACATATAAAAATTCTCTCAAACTAGCCAGTTTCTAGTTGCTACTATAAATCTGTATAAGCAGTTGGATTTGAGGTTTTGAGTACAGATATTAAAGTTGGAATAGTCTAAAAACTAGTTCAATGGGACTGTAAATCATTATGAAGTAAGGAAGTTTTGAGCTTTTTAGCAACTTGATTATTAATGATTTCCCCAAATTGCAAAGCTGCACAATCGATAATTTCCTGCATATGTGTTGCCTTTGTAATATACAGGTATTGTGGAATATGTTACTGGAGCCAATGCTAGTAGGTAGCAGTTGAACGTGAGGTTAAGGGTGCAATACAGGTATGTTGATTTAATACATTGATTTTGATACTGTCATCGGCTTGTTTATTTGCTCGAAGTCGCCAGTTGCATATATTGTCTTTGCACTTTTATATGACTCGAGCAGTATCCTTAGCTGTCACTGTGAAATGGAATTTTTCACGTACTGACCAATCCTCAATGGTGGCTTTTAAAGCATCGAACGACATATATAACTGCCCAAGTTCAGGTATAGGTAAGAGGTTCTGTAAGGCGGCCATATTGTGATCTCGTACTGTGGTGTCCAATAAAATTCAACAGTTACAGTTATTACTCGAGTCTTTTAAGCTACCTTTATCTCACTTGCGCTTTATCCCCTTCATTGTGTTTAATCACTTGCGCTTTATCCTCTTCATGATGTTTAATCACTTGCGCTTTATCCCCTTCATGGCGTTTAATTACTTGCGCTCTATCCTTTTGTTCTTTGTCTAATTAATGTACCCATTATAAAATAACCCAATATCGGATATACCTCTATTTGGTATTTACTACGTGCGGTATGGGAGTGTCGCTGTGGTATTGTGCAATCGTTGTGGTATTGTAAAAATTATACCCTTGTCGCCGTGGCATTGAAAACCTTTGACCTTCAAAAAAAAAAAAAAATGCTTAGATACGCACTTGCCTTCCTCAAACAGCGCTACGCGTAATGAGTTAATAATAATAAATAAAAAGCCGCTATGCGCACACGTGATTTTTTCCTGACCTCAGCGCTGTCCCACTCTGACCCCACAGGTACGACATATTGACCCATCGTGTACGTACCCATTGTGACTCGGACTTGGATATACAATAGGCCGCCCCTGCACCTAGTTCCGTAAAGGGCCCATATTATGAACCGAATTTGCCGCCGCCGCCGCCCCCAGACCCGCAGTGCCCACATAAGATTACTGCCCGCGGAGTCGGTCTGGCTTTAACAGGCCTTCGTCATGTACGAGTAGGCACGAAGCCCCGCTGTGATCAAAGGGTTTCGGCACCAGGCAGTGAAGAGCTTCATGCGAGCACGATTAAACGAAGCAAACCCACAACCGACCCACCGCATACCTCACCGTGAGATGCCCATGGGTCCACTGCGATCCATTGATCCAATCTTTCCACGGTCTATTGCCAAATACAGGCAAAGCATGTTTGGTATCGCCCAAGGACTTTGCAGTTTTTCAGGTCCCTCAAAGAGCTATAAAAGGACCATTTTCCGTCCGTTGTATACTTCTCTTCTCCATCACACAACCACATCCGCTTCACACAAACACACTCGCAAACAAACAACCAGACAACCAATCGCTTCATTACTTACTTAAAGAACCACTTTTACAACTACTCGCTTTATTCACCAAGTATCATAATGCAATTCACCCAGACCGCATTCGTTACCCTCTTTGCTCTCGCCCTCACCGGGGTCCAGGCTCTTCCCCACGGCAGCGTCAATAGCTTGACCTACGATCAGAACAAGAACCACAATATCAATAAGAACGCCAATGTAAATGTCAACGACAACAAAAACGCCAACTGGAACAAGGACAACTTCAGCCATTCCTCTTCCAGCTCAAGTTACAGTGGGGATATCAACAAGCGCGGCAATTTTCAAAATCCAGCTAGTGCTCTCCTCAACCATAATCACAACAGCAACACCAACCAAAACATCAACATTAACCAAAACGACATTGTCAATGCCAACCGTCACAAGGGCATCTTGAAGAGGGATGATGAAGAGGACCAGGCTCCAGCTGATGGCTCCAGCGGTGTCGTCGTAGCCCGCGGCTTTGGGCGCAACTTCGGCTACAACCGCAACAACAACTTCAACCTCAACCACAACCACAATGTCAACCAGAACGCCAACATCAACGGCGGAAACCGCGGTTACGTCAAGAGAAACTTCCGCCACTTCCCCAACTTCAACGCCAACGCCAACGCCAACATCAACAAGAACCAGAATATCAATAAGAATGTCAACTTGAACAAGGACGTCAACAATGTGGGCTATGGCATTGGGAAGCGTGGCTTCAACCAGTTCGGGGGTCTCTTCAACATCAACGACGGATTCAACCAGAATTTCAACAAGAACTTCAACAACAACCAGAATATCAACAAGAACTTCAACAGCAACCAAAATTTCAACAAGAACTTCAACAAAAACCTCAACTTCAACGACGGCATCGTGGGCTTTGGCATTGTGAGGCGTGGCTCCTACGATAAGAAGGACTTCAACCGCAACGAAGACTTCAACCGCAATGACAACCACAATGTCAACTTCAACAAGAACCAGAATATCAATAAGAATGCCAACCTGAACAAGGATGTCAAATATGGCAAGGATGTCAAATATGACAAGGATGCCAAATATGACAAATATGACAAGGATGCCAAATATGAGAAGCGTGGCTTGCGCAGCCATGGCCTCACCTACAACGATGACTACAACCGCAATGACAACCATAATGTCAACTCCAACAAGAACCAGAATATCAATAAGAACGCCAACCTGAACAAGGATGTCAAATATGGCAAGGATGACAAATATGACAAGGATGCCAAATATGACAAATATGACAAGGATGCCAAATATGACAAATATGACAAGGATGCCAAATATGAGAAGCGTGGCTTGCGCAGCCATGGCCTCACCTACAACGATGACCACAACCGCAATGACAACCACAATGTCAACTCCAACAAGAACCAGAATATCAATAAGAACGCCAACCTGAACAAGGATGTCAAATATGGCAAGGATGACAAATATGACAAGGATGCCAAATATGACAAATATGACAAGGATGCCAAATATGACAAATATGACAAGGATGCCAAATATGAGAAGCGTGGCTTGCGCAGCCATGGCCTCACCTACAACGATGACCACAACCGCAATGACAACCACAATGTCAACTCCAACAAGAACCAGAATATCAATAAGAACGCCAACCTGAACAAGGATGTCAAATATGGCAAGGATGTCAAATATGATAAGGATGCGGAATATGACAAGGATGTCAAATATGAGAAGCGTGGCTTGCGCAGCCAGGGCCTCACCTACAACGAGGACCACAACCGCAATGACAACCACAATGTCAACGTCAACAAGAACCAGAATATCAATAAGAATGCCAACCTGAATAAGGATGTCAAATATGACAAGGATGTCAAATATGAGAAGCGTGGCTTCTACAGTCATGGCTTCACCCACAACAAAGACCTCAATGACAACCACAATGTCAACTTCAACAAGAACCAGAATGTCAACAAGAACCAGAATGACATCAAGAACCTTGACTCCGGCTTCCAGAAGCGACACGTTCCATACGGTATAGACTACTCCGGTGCCTCTGCTGCTGTTGCCCATGATCACACCGTCGCCGCAGCCGCTACCACCGACGGCGGCTGCACCCACGAATGCGAAGAAGCCGCTGCCATTCCCTACGCTGCCTATGACGGCGCAGCACAGTACTCTACCCCTGCAGCAGTCGATTACCAAGCCTATATGGCCCCATTAGCCACCCAGGCCCACACCCTTGCCGCTGTGGACGGTGATTGCTACAACGACTGCGAGCACGTCGCAGCTGTCCCTGCTTACACCGCCTCAGCATATTCCGCTCCAGCTGTCTCCGTTCCAGCTGCCCCAGCCTACGCTGCCCCAGTACCTGCTTACCATGCCCCGGGCATCAGTACTGCGTCCTTTGGCTACCCCGCGGACTACACTGCGCAGGGATTTAATACCCAGAACTACGCTGCCCCAGGCTACGATGGGCACCTTCCCGTTCAGGGACAGCAGGGTGGTGCGGCTTCGGCTTCTTCTGCCTCTGCTGCGAGCTCGGGGGGAAGTTCCGCCAGTAGTGCGAGCGCCGCTGGCGCTGCATCCGGACACTAAGGGGGTGGAAAGTATCTACTACTAGTGAGGAAAAGGGGGTGTATATACAATAAGTGATATGGTGTAAAATAGATTTGATTTGAGTTTTGGGTTTTGCGGGGGGGTCTGAAAAGAAAAAAATTATTTTTTTGGAGTTTGGGAATTAAAAGAGGTTCTAGAGGATTTTTTTGAGATATATATAGTTCTCTATAGTATTTCAATATATTGATGTTGGAATAGAAATGTTTTTTCTTTTTGGACGCCATACTTGTAATATGTGAATTCTTTTCTCTAACTAAAACATACTTGCCTATTAACCCAAGATTATTTAGTGTGTTCTTTAGCTTTAGATAGATAAACATGTTTCTTCATCTATAACTGATATTTTAAGTAGGTTTTAAGTCTCTTAAAATAATATACTAATATAAGTATATACAGTCACATGAAAAAAGTCTTCTGCAGACAAGCGCGCAGCGCCAAGGCTGGGCGCGGCTAGCTGCATATATCTGACCGCGCCTAATGAAAACACGTGCCAACCAGACTATGAAAGCACGCCAATACAAGTATCTGTTGTAAAAAAGGGGTATAGATATGGCCAATGGTTAGTAAATTGTGAGTAGAGTTCCCAGTGCGTACTACTATCTCAGCGATGTCAGCCAGCTAAGCAGCGGCGAGAAATGTCAGATCTAGAGAAGGGCAAGATTCTTGCATATTGGGAATATCAAGTGCCACTCAATGAAATTGCAGTTCGCGTTGGAAGAAATAGGCAGACAGTAAAGAGTTTCTTAGATAGATATGAAAGTTGAGGTTAGTAGCAAGCTCTTACTATAGACGAAATACTAAGAAGATGTTTGATAGATACACATGAGAATGCTCCACGCAGTGGACGCCCTCATAGCATGACACCAGAACAGGAAGAGGCTGTCGTAAAATTTGTGAAGGAAAACCCGAAAATTCTCAAGGAGCTTGTCTTACCTAAAGTATTTCCAGGATAGTTAAATAATAACGAAGACGCTCTACAGCTAGGTGGCAAAATGTTTCGTACCCCTTGCATATGAAGCTAATGCACGTCTTGCATTTAGCGCGCATAATCGAGACTTAGCCGTGCACAGATATGCATTGAAAACTATATACAATATCATATTCCTAGTACTTTGTATACCAACCCTCTGCCTTAATGACAGCTGCTACACGGCGAGGCATTGAGCTGTACTAGAGGCTCTCCAATAACGATTCCGGAATCTCCTTCCAAATCTCCTGTAGTGCATCTGCCAACAGCTGCTTATGCTGGATTGCAGAGGTAGTATTAGAGGAGACGGTATCAGGTGAGGCGACATCAGGTGAGGCGGCATCAGGTAAGGTATCCGCTTGGACTATAGAGGCATTAGCTTGAGTTGACATGAGAGTGATAAGTGAACTATGTACAGTGTCAGAGGATTTTTCCTCTTGTAATTTTGGATATCGCAATATTATAATATTGTGACCATATAGTAAGACATGCATCAAACCTGTGATAGGCGCAATTTGTTGCATTAAATCTGAATCAAGCGCGCTGTATGCGCAGGACTTTTATGCAGGGTACGAAACATTTTGCCACCTAGCTGTATAACATGCTACATAGAAAAGGGATTCGGAAATGGAGGGCAAGAAAACGACCACCAATTGATGCAGAAGTTGCGGAAAAACGATTAGCTTGGGCAATAAAAGCACTATATGAATCTATGCCACGTCGGATGGCAGCTGTGATTAAGGCAGGTGGGTGGTATACAAAATATTAGCGATTTCATTTTTATGTTCATGTTTCATGTATGCATATATGCGATATAGTTGCATATGTTTATATAATATGCAATATGCACGGCATTTAAGCCGCGGCCTTGGCGCTGCGCGCTTGTCCGCAGAAGACTTTTTTCATGTGACTGTATATAATTAAAGAGGTAGTTAATGTAAATTGTAAGTCTCGTCTTATCATAGTTTGGATACTTGTGCCGGGGCTCTCACTTTTGTAAGATGAACAAGAAACTTATCTAAATTAACCTATACCCCTAGGGCCAGTTGGGCCTTTATATAATAGTGTGCGCCATCTACTCGCCCCGAGTTCCTCGCCCTGATAATTCACTCGGCCATCGACTCGCCACCAGTGTGGGGGGGGATTGGAAGAAGAATGGTAGACAGGTAACAAGGGAAGGAGGCAGGGAGGATATAAGGCAGGGGATAAATGGTAGGAGGATAGGCATGGTAGGGGATTGGTGGACAACGTGGTGCATAGGGTGGCGGGCATTGGGTCTTCGCACGATGTGGTGGTAGAGCGATAGATAGCTTGGTTGTCGGAGGAGTAGAAGCTGCGTTTCCGCACGGGACGTGCGGTTTAGAGGGGGGGATGGACTGTGGGGCAGGATTACTAGATGAGGAAACGAACACTAAGGCAGGGGATATGTACTATAAAGCTGGGAGCGAGTAGATAGATCTGAAAGACCACCCTACTCTTTGCTGAACCATCGTTCTCACACCAGGCTCTCAATTTAAAATGGTTTTGAATATGAAAAATATCGATGACATCATCAACAGGGTGGCCAAGGAAAATCGGCTACCACTGGAAAATAGAAAGCACGAGAGTATGGTTCTGCAGCAGAAGAAGAGGAGGAAGAAAAATGAGGTGAAGTGTGTCAAGTGGTTGGGAGCCCTAATTGGTGAAAGCCCGACCTTTGGGAATACTGGATCAGAAGGCAAGGAGCATGCTAGGATGGTGTAATGGCATAGGGAACTCGGCATGGGGGATTAGTGCAGCAAGTTAGAAAATCTCTTCACGGGAATGATCCTAACCATTGCATTACGGGGAGCGGAGCTAAGTAGGGTAGATGGGGCAGAGGGACTAGAAAAAGGAGCTGGAAAGCCTCCAGTATTAGGCACTCCGGAAGTGCACTGGGGCTACTAGGGAGCAAGAAAAGAACTGGTCAGTCAGATTGCAGGAGTTGAGGCCGCAAGTGACATTGGCCATTATAAGGCCGTTATCTCTAGTTATTCACTAGTATGGTAACGGTTGTACAGGTATTCATGATATAGAACATACAGAGTAGAGTGACATGGGATGGAGAAATCACGGGGGTTAGAGGGGCGTTGGAGAAAGAGGAAAAGGTGTTAATACGGTAATGACGGACTCGCAAGCAGCGATCCTAGCGATTGCGGCAGCAGGCAAGTCCGGAGGTGCCAGGACCGATTTAGTTGGCATCAGAATAATACAATACTTCATAAATAGCAACGATAACCTCAGTTTCATAAGGGGTATTCAAACCTAAAACAATCGATCGATTAAATGCGATCATGGTTTTGACACCAAATCCATTTGCGACACACAAAAATTTAATCCCGAGGCAAAAGATTTAGTACAGTAGGGGTATTCAATCCTAAAACAATCGATCGATTAAATTGAAAATTGTAATCGACGTTCTAAGCCGAAAATACTCGTTAGAGATTGAGCGACCCTCGATCATAGGGCGCGATTAAAGTGCACGATCAAGGGCAGAAATTACCACGTATTTTTGTTAGCTGGTGTTGAGGCTTGGCATCATGTCAAGTCAATGACATGATGCCAAGTGCTTGAGTAATGGAAAGATGCTGCTCCCACCCAGTAGTAAGCTTCTCCGGTCCTCATCCTCAACCCAAGATGGCAGTCCTGAAGAAGAAGTCGTCTCTGATGTTGAAGTCATCTTTGAAAGCTCTTCTGATGATAACCTAGCATCTATCTCTGAGTCTCCAGTATCAAATGCATCGGTAATAGCTTCAGCAAGTGCTTCAAATAATGTCATCTATCTTCTTTCCTCTTCATCTTTCTCTATGCCTGCCAAAAACCAAGTTATTAGTATCCTTTTGACACTAATCCGTGGCACTATTGATGAGTAGAATATGCGGATGAGTAGTATATTAAGGTAGAGACAGGTATGAGACAAGCGTCTTAGTTGCTCCTGCCAAATTACTAAGGGTCGTCAAGATCTTGGTACTTACATAACTACACGTGATCTAGACGTTTTAATCGTTCGATTATGACGAGCGATACGAGCGATTAAGAACCCATTTAATCACTGTTGTTTGTGTGGGAATTTTCACTTTAGAGACGGGTTACCACTATACTAAATCTTATGCCTCGGGATTAAATTTTTGTGTCTCGCAAATGGATTTACGACAACCTAAATGGATTTGGTGTCAAAACCATGATCGTATTTAATCGATCGATTGTTTTAGGTTTGAATACTCCTAGTGGCAACCCGTCTCTAAAGTGAAAATTCCCACACGAACAACAGCGATTAAATGGGTTCTTGATCGCTCGTATCGCTCATCATAATCGAACGATTAAAACGTCTAGATCACGTGTAGTTATGTAAGTACCAAGATCTTGACGACCCTTAGTAATTTGGCAGGAGCAACTAAGACGCCTGTCTCGCACCTGTAACCAGACTATCTCTACCTTAATATACTACTCATCCGCATATTCTACTCATCAACAATGCCACGGATTAGTGTCAAAAGGATACTAATAACTTGGTTTTTGGCAGGCATAGAGAAAGATGAAGAGGAAAGAAGATGGATGACATTATTTGAAGCACTTACTGAAGCTATTATAGATGTATTTGATACTAGAGACTCAGAGATAGATGCTAGGTTATCATCAGAAGAGCTTTCAAAGACGACTTCAATATCAGAGACGACTTCTTCTTCAGGACTGCCATCTTGGGTTGAGGATGAGGACCGGAGAAGCTTACTACTGGGTGGGAGCAGCATCTTTCCATTACTCTAGCACTTGGCATCATGGCATTGACTTGACATGATGCCAAGCCTCAACACCAGCTAACAAAAATACGTGGTAATTTCTGCCCTTGATCGTGCACTTTAATCGATCGAGGGTCGCTCAATCTCTAACGAGTATTTTCGGCTTAGAACGTCGATTACAATTTTCAATTTAATCGATCGATTGTTTTAGGATTGAATACTTTTATAAAGTCTGAAATTGTATACGTGAAACATTAAACTCGCTAAAACAGTGCCTGTGTAATTAGACAATTTTTTTGTATTCAATACCTCAAGTAAGTAGTCGAGGATATTAGGATTAGCAGGAGCGACTGGGAGAGGAGGCTGTCAGGTTTAGCTAGGTCAAAAGCGCATGTCAGAATTTATTGCAATGAGCAGATTGGCCAAGCAGGGGCAGCGGAGCGGTCAGAGGGGGGTAATTTCGGAAGGGCAAGCCGAACCCACCGCAACTATAGCTACCACGCCGAAAATACAACCCCACCCCCCTTAACTCTACGACATACGAGCACCTCTCTTCCACCACCCTCGACGCTCTCCTTTCCTCCCTCGAGGACCTCTCTGAGGTTTCTCCTAGCCCTGGGAATAACAACCAACTAATCACTGATGTAGAATTCAGCGCTGGGGTATTAACGGTGGTTGTAGAAGGGAAGGGAACGTGGGTGGTAAACAAGCAGCCGCCGAATAGGCAGATATGGTTGAGTAGTCAGTCCGGTTAGTGGACCGAAAAGGGTTGATTGGGTTGTGGATGAGGATGGAGGGAGGTGGGTATGTTTGAGGGGAGGGAGTGAGGTGGGTTGGAGGGGTTGCTGAGGGGGGAGTTGAGGCCAGGAGTAAGGGCAGGGGATAAGGAGCAGGAGGAGTCGGCTGGTGCACGAGGTAATTGAGAAGGTGATGAAAAGGAGATGGTCTGACGGTGTAGTATAAGTCAAATAATCGCATTTGAAGGCAAATAAACTCGCATGACTCATATGTGAAAAATATTCGCGTTATAAAGCAAAACGATAAGCTCACAAGACGTAACGTGAAATTTTGGAGAGGAAATTCTCTGGTCTGGTTAAAAGAAGATAGTAATAGTCTTGCGTAAAGCACCTGAGTGATTGGGATAAATCAAGCACCGCCTGCCCTTCCGGCAAGGACGTCTCTATATGTAACTACAGAGTCCCATGCTTCTCCGTCCTCCTCTTGGACCCAGATGGGGTCGATCTAAGTCCCCCCCGAATTTGGGGTTCCTCTATGTTAATAGAGATCGAGATAGAAAAAACATTTTGATAGCCGTCCTCTGTATGATGGATGCAGAAGCGGCGGGCGTTGGTATCAGCTTTAGAGTTGAAGTGCAGCCAGTAGGGCGATCCGAATATTTGGTGGTATCATATTGCCAGGCTGATGCCCACTAAACTTGTCAAGTATCAGTACTACTTGCCTCTCAGTACATATATGCTTTCCAAACCGAAATAACTCTCCAGTCATCCATGCCTTCTTGTTGGCATAACATTGACAACCCAAGTGTCGAATATTAATATTCTTTAGGCATCGAGGA
Source organism: Terfezia boudieri ATCC MYA-4762 (assembly GCA_003788615.2). Classification (NCBI taxonomy): domain Eukaryota; kingdom Fungi; phylum Ascomycota; class Pezizomycetes; order Pezizales; family Pezizaceae; genus Terfezia; species Terfezia boudieri. Next base: position 71,168 of record ML121605.1, on the reverse strand, counting down.
TGTGCATGCACGTACCAAAGAGGTACTTGACCCATGAGATAGCTGAATTTGAAGTTGAAAATTCTTTTCACTCTATACACCTACAATTGATCGCCATGCTACAAATGTATAGCGGTTGTTCTGTAAGCTCATTCAAATGCCTCACTTTCAGTGCTGTCAACTGCTGACCATCCATAACATTTAGTCTGGTTGGCACCATAACATTCTCATTCGCAAAGTAACCAATACGGGAACTATAGCAGCTTCCACCATATTTTACATATCTAAAGTTCGGTCAGATGGATAAGCTATCTATCCCTACCGAAGAAGCCTCCTGCCTATGTAAGTAGATATCTAGATTTTCTTTACACTCAAAGTTCCCAGCTGGCCTAGGCCAGCTGCGAGACAATTAACAGCGCTCGCAAGGTGCCCGGAACAGATCCGAGGAAAAACACACTAACGATAGGTCCCACACCAAGAACCAGGAGCATGAGTCCAGGTTGCAACAAGACTGAGTTGGGAGAAAGGTACAACAGTAGATGTGCAGTACTGCACTTGATTGATTGGCTACACGGGTAATGAAGCAGTTCGCAGCTTCTTACACCGAGCAGGAATTGTCGGGCTCCGGGGTCTCGAGGAGTTATGTATTCTTGCAGAATTTACTACCAAAATCAATATGTAGTCTGGAAACCTCCGCGGATACTGTAGGGCTGACTCTATGTACTTAATAGCTCACACAAATAAGGAGGGCATCCATAATGTAATCCGAGACAGTTGAGTTGGACTGATGTATGAGGAAGCCTCTTGATAAATGTCAACCAGGGGGTGTGGTTTAGTGGTATAATACCTCTTTAGCATAGAGGTGGTCCGGGGTTCGATTCCCCGCGCCTCCAGTCAATATTTTTTGCAATATTTCAAACTCTCTACCTGGGGAGAGGATATGCACCATTCTTCAGCCCTGTCCAAAAGTATTGACTCCTAAGAGCAAGGTCCTTCCTTCAATGACTCAGGGTCACCATAGGGCTACTATTTTGCAATGCTTCTAGTTCATCTGAGACAAGCTTTGCATCCTTGAAATCTCTAGACTGCGTGCGTAATTTCCTAGCCAAATGTTTTTTTGTAACCAAATCTGCAAGTCCTTCTGTCTCATATCGGGGTGTGCCTTGTACATGGTTTGTCTCGAAAGATGTGACTTCACGTCACTGAACTGTGCAGTGTGAGAATTGGTGCGCCTTGTACATGGTTTGTCTCGAAGGATAGTGACTTCACGTCACTGAACTGTGCAGTGTGAGAATTGGTGTGCCTTGTACATGGTTTGTCTCGAAGGATAGTGACTTCATGTCACTGAACTGTGCAGTGTGAGAATTGTGAAGTGCTGGAGTATTGAAATCGATTGAAAACCTTCACCTTACACGCTATGTGTTAATAATACCTGGAATACGCATCAAGAGGGTAGGTACATTTACTAGGTATTCTGGGTTATAGGCCTAAATTATAAGTATCTATCTAATAGTTGGGGTATGCAATAAGTATGCGCAGCCGGTGGATTCTAACCAATAAGAAAGGGGATATCCAGTAAGAGGGGATCTGATAGGCAGGGTTTGACTGTAGATATGTGTTGAGGGCTGCCGAATTTAGGTATATGAGGAGAAATCCACGGACAATCTACACAGGGCCAGAATAGTTGTGGGAGCTGATAGGTGATTCTCGGGTATAATAACTAAGATTAGCAATTGCCCTTTGTACTATTGCATTACTTCCATGTCAATGCAATCTCCATATTGACATCATTCACAGGATTTTGAAATCTATCTTTCTCACTATGACAATAAATATTTGAAGAGTGTGATATGGGTATTCTCTGAGTTGAAGGGAGACGGAATTAGAGAAAGTCATTCAGGCATGGCCATGGGTTAAGCAGTTGCCATGTAATACATAGGTCAATGGTAAGCTTAGCCTGGGGGATACAGTACGAAGTCAGCGAGTCAATCATGGAATAGTCTGTTGGATTAAGCCGATATCAACAACCATTGGCATGATCGGTGCTGAAATAATAACTCATCATGACGAGGCCCCTGCCTGTTCTGCATCTAATGCCAGTAGACATTCAAGCTCCTTTATGGAATCGTGAGATGAGACCATTTGTGTAATCTATTTGAAGCGCTTCCGTTAAATGTGTCCTGACTTGGAACAAAATCCGTAGATGATCAGCACTATCAATCCCACCAAATCTCAAATCTCTAGTTCAAAATCTCATAGGTTTCCCGGTATCTTGCAGTTGAAAATCGATGTCACCTGCTTGTTTTTAGAGGGAGGTAAGTAAGGCTCCTTGTAACCATAAGTTGCATGCCAAAATTGAAAACTCTTCTCGGACTTGCATTAGGTGAGGTCAGAATATGATGTCAGAACAATCACTGAACTAAAACGATATAATCTCTTCGAAGGTATCCGTTAACCAGAATCCATCCCAAAGAAATTATGGGTACCCACTTTCATGAATAGTCTGAACTTCAATTCGTTTTATCAATTTATATATAAATTAAGACAATTCTATTACCAATCCTTCAGGTGGAGTCTCGAAATTCAGTTAGGGTATTTTGTAACGTTATGCACGGGGATAGGTAGTATCATATACTGTGTAACAATCGACAACCACGTGACGATCGACAAGGGCTCCCCTGCCATATGCAGTAACATTCCAATATTGCCATCAATAGATGCAATATCTGTAGGAAATACTCGGTGACTTCAAGGTCTCCACTCATATCCACTTTGGTGTCTCCACTCATGTCTCCACTCATGTTACCATATCGCTCATTCAATGTCTCCACTTATGTAGCCATATCGCTCATATTACATACGAAGCATACGTATGTACTTTGCTCTTCATGTATATATATCGGCCTTGGGCGCTGTATTTAAGAAGATATCGATCAATTCATCCAAGTCATCCAATACACACTATTTGATTCACATATACATTCATATTCACTCACCGCTGCACGTAAAATCCAACGGGTTATGAGCCCGGGCTGCCACCATACACAAATAAAATGTCCGGAACAACAGGTAACACCAGTGGGGCAGATGCCCTTACTGCCTCAACAACTGCAACTTCCTCTTCAACACCATCAGATCGAGTACCCGACCGAAAAATATCAACATTGAACGTCAAACTCAATGGAAGCGAGAATTACCCAGAATGGGTCACTACTATGAAGCTGTTCCTACGAATGACCAAAGTAGGCAGTCGCCGTGCCTGGGACATCATCGAAGGAACTTATTACAAACCATTAACCAACTCGCAAGAATGGGAAGATGGTAACGACTATATTCTACTCACAATACTCAAAAATAGCGAAGCCCAAGTTAGAAGTCGCATAGGCACTATCGAAAAGGCTAAAGACGCATGGAACGAGCTTAAAAAGGCATACGAAGGACGAACAGCAACGGAATTCCATGCTCTCTTGGATAGCTTGTATCTCCAGTTTGATGATAAACAAACAAACATCACGGACCATATAGCCACATATGAGAAAACTTGGAATGCCTTCACAGGCATAATTAGCAGGGCTGATCTCACCAAAGACACAGGCTTCGGAAAAGGATTATTGTGTTTCTCCAAATGCGATCAAGCCAAAACGGAATTCTTATTCAAATCTCTTCCACAATATTATTCCAATACCGTGGAAAATATTAGAGCTAAAGACCATTCCTATGACGATGCAGCCAGGAAGCTTAGAGAATATATCACAGCCCGTCAGCAAAAAAGGCCTAGATTATCCGAAGCAACTACCAATAAAATCGTCAATAATGATAAAAACGATAAAAAATGCAAGTACTGCATAGGACTAGGCTGACCAGGATTAAGACATACTGAAGATGAGTGCTTTATCAAAAAACGAGCACTCAAGCGAAAAAGAGAAGAAGATGCTATTGTCCTACAGATAAGGATTGGAAAAACCAACAATGAAGGCCCTTCAGGATCTTATCAATACGACACGGCTGCCTCACACCACACTACGAATGAGCTGTGGAGACTAACCAACATTGAAACTGGCCTTAACCTACCGGTAAAAGGACACAATGGAGCTGTATCAACATGTACAACCAAAGGAACAGTTGTTCTTAAACACAATGGAAGGAACATTGAACTTCCAGAATGTCTCTATGACCCCACATACAGCAACATCATAAGCGGGCAAAAGATGCCAAACAACCATACACTCGAAATCAGAGGAAGAACAGCCAGGTTAAGAACAGGCCCTAATGTTATCTTCAAAATGATAAGAGATACCAACGGCGCTCTATGGATTGAACCTGAGCAAGAAGCGCAAGTAAAGCAAGCACAAGCCGGAGCGCAAGCAGAAGCGCAAGCCACTCAAGTGCAAGCCGGAGAGCAAGCCGCTCAAACGCAAGCAGGAGCGCAAGCTGCTCAAGTGCAAGCTGGAGCGCAATCTGAAGTACAGAGATTACACGAGAAATACGGTCACATTGGATTCAACACCCTGAAAACCTTACCAGAATACCGACAATTACTAGGATCACCATCGGAGCCACCGACGTGTCAAGCATGCTTACTCAGCAAAACCACGAAACTGGCTGCTTGCGCAAACCAAGGAATACGTACGTCCAGAGCTTTAGAGCGTATACATACAGACCTCATAGGGCCAATTAATCCTAGCACCATGGGCAACCAATTCAGATACCTCCTTATAGTTACAGATGATTTCTCTCGATACTTAATGACCAAGTCATTAAGAAAGAAAAGTGAAGCAGGGAAGGCCTTACTAGATATTATCTACATACTGCAAAAGGCAGTAAATAACGAATGCTCAGTAACCGAAATACAGGCTGACTGGGGAGGCGAATTTCATAACCAGGAGTTAAGCCTAAAGCTCAAAGAGCAAGGAATTATCCAGAAAGAGACTGTTCCATGACATAGCGAAACGAACGCAATAGCAGAAAGAGCTAATCGTACAATAATAACCATGACTCGAACAGCACTGATAGCAGCTGGAATATCAAAGGGCTTATGGGACAAAGCTGCCCAATGGGCAACATACACCAAGAATCGAATTCCCCATAAATCACTAAATGGGAAAACTCCTATAGAATTATTCCTCAAAAGAGACGCAATCCAAGAACGCACGAACCTCAGAATCTTTGGAGAATATGTCATCTGTTTTAACTACAATATTAATGCATCAGATAAGTTAGCCCCAAGAGGTTTTGAAGCTCGAATCATGGGATACACATCTACGTTTGGGGTTTACCATGTTATGGAAAAATCTGGAAAGATTGGGATAACTAAGAACCCTACCCCAGCTAAGAAAACCAGCAAGCCTACTGAAGAGGGAAGGCCTGAGGTGGGCGAGACCGAGCCTACTAGCGAGAGCGAGCCCACTGGCGAACCTGAGGTAGGCGAGAGCGAACCCACTAAGGTGGGCATAGGCGAAAACGAGCGCTCGCTCTCTGGCAAACCTGAGGTAGGCGAGAGCGAACCCACCGAGGTGGGCATGGGCGAAAACAAGCCCGAGGTAGGTCGGAGTCAGCCTACTGAAACAAACAAGCCCAATGAGGGCGACGAGATGCAGAACAAACTGTTACAGGCGAGCTGCAACTACGAGAATACTTCGGAGTCTTAGTAGGTAACAACAGGGATAAGTATAAATGCAGCTGCGACTCGGGTGTAATATGGACTCGATAAGAGTAAAGCTATATGAGACTTAGAACACCGCTTGGGTCTTATTCCATTAACTATGTAAAAGGGGTGGCTTATATAGAAGCGTTGATCTGATAAACCTTTATCAGATCTGGACGACACTTCCTAAAGCAGAGTAGTAGGGTTGTAGCCCGGTATTGCCTATCTGGGAAGTCCCTTCCCAATTAGGATCCCCGCAGGCTGACATACATTGATTAGGCAGCCTGAACTTCAACGCATTGCAGTCAGGCTGATATACATGAGCTGAAAACCTAATACAACCAATAACGATACATGAACGACAACTAACTGGAATACAATGGAAACGAGAAGAGAAATACATGCATGAGATCTGATGTCAGAGGTCACACACTTCAATACGCCAACCTCTTTATCCGTACTACCCTATCTGCATGGTTGATCAGGCCATATCAGTTAGCGTTGTAGTAGAGTATTGGTATTAGCCCTCGAAGAGGTAGGTCCCTTACCTGAGCCTTAACATTACTCCCCGTTTCGAGGCAGCTGTCCTTAGCTGAACACAAGTCCTTCCGACCCTGGAGAAGACAAGTGTTAGTAATAACTCAAGTAACTGCGGTGGCAGATATAATACCATTCTTAGTAAGATACCTCTCTCCCCACGGTATGGGGTACCACAAGACCGGTGTGCCTACACATGCATGTCATGGCCATTAAAAACCAAACCTCTCGCCAAAAAACCCACAGGGAAAAGGCGACGAGTAGGAGGGTAAAAGGTACCATGTCTTCATCTATTAACTTGACGTAGGTCTGAACCTCAGACGTCTCTTTCATCTCGTGGCTTATTGGGGAACTTCTCTCGATACTTCCTAAGCTCCTCCGGACAGTTATCCAACTTGTCAAAGGTTTCCCATGTGTCCTCATACTCAGTATACCCTACCCAACGCACTCTGTATTTAACCACTCCTCTATTTCTGCGTGAGTCCACTATGGATTCGACTTCGAAGACATCAGGTTCATCTTCGTCCATATCTTGTGGTTCATCTCGTCGTCTGAATGGCTTAAGGAGGGTGACATGAACGACATTATGCCATCGTGTGCCCTGTGGAACTTCGAGCCTGTATGCATGTAAACCAATGGTTTCAATGACCTTGTAGGGTCCTATCCACTTGTTGGTTAAAGAACGGTTATTTCCAGCTCTTATCTGCAAGTTCCGGCGGTCAACCAGTACCCAGTCATTGACAGCAAACCTGCGTGCCTTCTCGAGGTGGATAGCACTACGTTTGTGGTTAATTTGCTTCAGGGTATTGTGAATTTGGTTGTGCACTTGGGTCATTCGGTCTAGCCATTCTTCCGCAGCGGGGGACGAGAATTCGTGGTCATCGGAGAGGTGAATCGTGCGTGGGTCAAAGCCATAGAGACTTCGGTAAGGAGAGTATTTGTGAGTAGAATGGGCGGCAGTGTTATAGGCAAACTCGGCTAAGGGTAGCCATCGTTTCCAGCGGGCTTGCCTATCGTGACAGTAGATACGGAGATACTGCTTAAGTGTCTGGACTGCTCGTTCCGCAAGTCCATCGGTCTGAGGGTGGTAGGCAGTTGAGAGGCGGAGGGTGATGTTGAGCTTTTGGTTTAGCTCTTTGAGGAATCGGGAGGCAAATTGAGGACCACGGTCGGAGGTGATATGTTGAGGAAGGCCATAGAGTCTCCATATCTCGTTGATATAGATATCTGCAACGTCGGATGCTGTCCAAGTAGTTTTGGCCGGGATATAGTGTTGTACCTTTGTAAACCGGTCCGTGACCACTAGTATTGCATTGAAGCCTTCCGACTCTGGTAACTCACCGACGAAGTCCATAGCTATTTCCTCAAAGGGGCGTTCCCCTGTTGGCATTGGTACCAACTTTGTTTGCCTGCTATGCCTATCTGCTTTTGCCTTCTGACACTTAGCACATCCTGCTACATAATTCGCAATATCTTCCTACTACTTATCCTATATAAAGTTCCTTAATACTAGCTCTTGAGTATGATATCTTCCCCAATGTCCTGCCACTTGACTATCATGGTGCTGCTTCAGCACTTCTAACCGGCACTCTAGAGGCACAACCCATAGTCCATCCTTCTTTTCCCATCCCGCAATATCTATCCCTTCTACCTCCACATCATCTGCATCCTGTTCATCCTCTTCCCCTAGTACCATCAGCTGTCCATCTCCGAAAAATCTGGCATCCATTCCAGACTTCTCTTCCCCTGAACGTCTAGACAGGCCATCTGGCTTTCCCATCTTTGATCCAGGTCTATAGTGAATAGTATAGATGAACTCTGACATGCGGAGGTACCAGGTAGCTTGACGGGAGTTAAGCTTCTGCTTTGTATTAAAGTACTGTAACCCTTGATGGTCTGTGTAGATGTTCACCTGAACACCTACTAACCAGTCTCGCCATTTCCGGAAACAATCCACAATTGCAAATAACTCTTTATCGTGGATAGGCCAGTTGCGTTGTGCTGCGGAGAGGGTTTTTGCATGGTACTCGACGGGGTGAAGCTGCTTTCCTCCATTGACAATATGGTATTGCGAGAGGATACCAGCAATAGCTTGATTACTAGCATCAGTCTCCATGATTGTCTCGAGTTGTCTGTCAAACTGTGTGAGAATGGAGGCTGTGAGGAATAGTTCTCGGAGGTCGTCAAAGGCTTGCTGTTGCTCATATCCCCAACTAAAGGGAACGTCTTTTGTCAAGTCGATTAGAGGGCGTGCCTTAGCACTGTAGTTGGCAATAAACCGACGGTAATAATTAGCAAAGCCTAGGAACGCTTGTACCTTCTTCTTCTTGGTGGGGATAGGCCATTGGGACATAGTTTCGAGCTTGGAGGGATCCATTCGGACTTGTTGACCATTGATGATATGACCAAGGAATAAGGTCTCCCGGACATGGAATTCTGACTTCTTGAGGTTGACTGCCAACCCGTGTTGGATGCATTGCTGGAGAACTTTTTCGACCAGCTGCTGATGCTCTTCTTCAGTCTCTCCTCCGTAGATGAGGATGTCATCCAAGTACCAGATACATCCTTCCATATCCTTAAAGATCGTATCCATCATTTCTTGGAAGGTGGCAGGTGCATTGGTCAACCCGAATGGCATAACGGTATACTCGAATAGTCCCTTCTTTGTCCTGAACGCTGTCTTCCACTCATCCCCTGATGCAATCCTAATGAGGTTATACCCGTTCTTGAGGTCCAATTTTGTGAACCACTTGCCTCCTTTTGTCTTATCTAATAGTTCACTGATAAGTGGGAGGGGGTATTTGTTTGGGATGGTAAGTCGATTGAGGGCTCGGTAATCGACACAGATCCTGAGGGATCCATCCTTCTTGCGTACGAATAGGATTGGTGCACCAGTGGCTGAACGGGAGCGTCTTGCTTTACCAGCAGGTAAAGCTTCTTGGAGGTGGGCTTGCAGGGCTTCGTCTTCTTCCCATGTGGTCTTGTAGATAGCCCCGGTAGGTATCTTTATGCTTGGGTCTTGGAGGGGGATCTGGTGGTCCCAGGTCTTGTGTTCAGGGAGTCTAGCTGCCTGTTCTGCGGAGAATACCTGTGCGTAACGAGAGTATCGTTCGCTGGCGTCAATAATAAGCATGATCTCACCATCTTCTAATGGCTCGAGATCCCAATCCAAAATCTTTACAGAAGGAATCCACCTAACAGAACACGGAATAGCCAAACCTGTAGAGACCTGCCTTAAGCACCTGTCCTGAGTATCCACTGAAAATCCATTTTCCTCCAACCAAGATAACCCCAAGATAACATCCTTTTTCCCAATATCCAAAACTTCGGCATCCATCTTAAACTTACCCAAAAACCGAGAAGAGGAATCCAACATATCAAACCTAGCATTAACCACATATTTTCCTCCAGGAATCCGAGATCCATCACCTTGCCTAACCCGAACTTCCCGAGCCCTTTTCCAAACGCCCAACTTAATTGCTAATCTTTTCCCAACTACTGGAGCACTGGCTCCAGAGTCTATTACTGCTTCCACCTCTTCCCCAGCAATGATAATTCGGACCGTCAAAAGAGGAGAGTGTCTAGGAGTACGTCCGACGGTAGATGAGGTACTCCTTATTCTTTTCCCGACTCATCTCCTTCAGAGCCCAGCTCTGTAATCCTTAGTTGCCCCTTATCTGTTCGTGCCTTCTTGTTGACTGGGACTAGTGCCTGACTAGGAGTGCGAGTAGTAGCGGCATTAAATGGAGGAGGAGTTCTAGCGGTTCTCTGGCTCTTACATTCCCAGTACTTGTGAGTACTCCTTCCACAGTTAGTACATCTTCCCTCTTGTTGTCGTTTATTGAAGACTGGACTCGGAAGACGTTCTCTTCCGCCTGGTTTAGTAGTAGTAGTGGATTTTCCTCCTTGAGTCTGCACTCGTTCCTCAAATGTACGTTTCTTTGATGCTGGCTGGGTAGGAGGGGCATTGCGGTTACGGCTTTGGAATTCCGTGGTAATGATATCCATTTCAATAAGTTTCTGCCTCCATTGATCAGGATAGGTGCGGAGGTTCTCATAGTGAGCCATGGAAACTCGGAGGTTATGAGGGAGGTTGGAGATAATAATATTGATGACCTGCATCTCGGATAGTTTAGCATAATTATTCAGGCGGTCTACCTCTGTTAGGTAGTCAAGGACTGATCCTGTCTTCTTTAGTCCTGCTAATTCATGGTATGCTCGGTCCGATTGGTAGTGATCTCCATAATATAATGCCATAGCCTCCTTAACCTGTGCCCAGGTATGATACTTAACCCGATTAGCCTTCCACCAGTCTAGTGCCTTCCCTTCCAAACATAACCCAACATATGCAAGCTTCTGGTCTTCATTCCGAGTGAGAGTGATGAGGAAGTAATCATCCATCTGAAGCGTCCAGCCCTCCAGGTGGTCTCTGTTCCCCTTGAATTTATTGAATAAGATAGCCCCGTTGTCGTATTGCAAGCTGTCAAACTTGCATAGCTGGTATTAGAATCGATGGAGTTCCTGGTTCCCCTTACCATAGTTGTAGTTAGTCTATGTGCTAAATCTCCTTAACTCCTCTCTAATTACCGTCATCTCGTTGTAGTAGTCCGAGGGGTTGATTCTGTGGGAGGTTAATTATGACGTGTCTCTGAGCTCGTTCGTCGTCCGCCTTACTATGGTGGTGGTGGTGGCGGTCATGGTGCTGGTTCTGGTGCGCTAGGATGGGGGGGAGGTGGTGCCGGTCGTCCCAACCCTTAAAAACTTCTGTCTGTCCACCGGCCTTTTCGTGGTGGAGGC
>ML121605.1:13602-56370 GCA_003788615.2 Terfezia boudieri ATCC MYA-4762 | reverse complement strand
GTGTCTCCACTCATGTCTCCACTCATGTTACCATATCGCTCATTCAATATCTCCACTCATGTAGCCATATCGCTCATATTACATACGAAGCATACGTATGTACTTTGCTCTTCATGTATATATATCGGCCTTGGGTGCTGTATTTAAGAAGATATCGATCAATTCATCCAAGTCATCCAATACACACTATTTGATTCACATATATATTCATATTCACTCACCGCTGCATGTAAAATCCAACGATATCGATGCAGTAAGAAAAATGAATATAGGCTAAAAACACTCGAAAAATCCAAATCTGTCATCTCCAGCCCACTCCGATCTACTCTGAACCCTCTATAGCACCTGAACCCTCAATAGCCCGTACCACCACCCCTCTAGGATAACCACCCACTCCCACCCCCCCCACGCCGCCCACTGCAACCACTACTAGCAGCCATAGGTTCCCCAGAGGTCCACTCTGTAAGCCTTATTAGTATAGACTCAAGCTGCTTACTGTGTATAGAACTACATGTACTGCAAACTGTATTGCTCGGTATAGTTTTTTTTTTTTTTGCAAGCTAGCCTCCTCTGTATCGAATTTCAGTTATTTTGAGCAATTTAATCAAGCTATATTTGTGGTACTGCAATCTTAATATCTTAGGGTGTCCCTCTATGCAGTTTTTTAAGCCCAGTATGTTCCGTAGCCTCTACATCATGCAAATCTCTAACCAAGCTCCATATATCCCGATATGCAACCTATTCGGCCTTAAGGGTCCTAGTACTCATAATACTAAGCCTCTCGAATTCAATGTAGGCTCAGTCAAGGCTTTTGAAGGCCCTTAATCTGCTTCTACGACTGGAGCGTCACCTCTGTGCCATTGTTGCGTATTTTGGGGGTTTGGGTCCATTTTACAACCTCCGCCGGTTATCTTAATATTTTAGAGGAACTTGCGATTGCTTGTGAGTAGGAGGACGCAGGAGTATTCACAACAACTTGTAGCAAGGTTAAGAGGTCTTGACCAGGTTGAGAGAGGTTGAGATGTGTTGGGTGGAGGGCGGTCGAGTACTATTATTTTATGGCCAGGGGAACCACAGCAGGCCAGCACCAGTACCACGGCCAGCACCAGCACCAGCACTGAATAGAGGCATATGGTAATGCGTCTATCTTACGCTAGGGCAAATATAGGCATGATATGGCTCAATTGAACTTGAAGCTCGTGAAATTAATGTTGCCTCAATCCTAGAGCTAGTTATGTATGTATAATATGTACAGACCTCTAAAATACGCAACAATGGCACAGAGGTGACGCTCCAGTCGTAGAAGCAGATTAAGGGCCTTCAAAAGCCTCGACTGAGCCTACATTGAATTCGAGAGGCTTAGTATTATGAGTACTAGGACCCTTAAGGCCGAATAGGTTGCATATCGGGATATATGGAGCTTGGTTAGAGATTTGCATGATGTAGAGGCTACGGAACATACTGGGCTTAAAAAACTGCATAGAGGGACACCCTAAGATATTAAGATTGCAGTACCACAAATATAGCTTGATTGGATAGCTCAAAATAACTGAAATTCGATACCGAGGAGGCTAGCTTGCAAAAAAAAAAAAAGTTATACCGAGCAATACAGTTTGCAGTGCATGTAGTTCTATATACAGTAAGCAGCTTGAGTCTATAGTAATAAGGCTTACAGAGTGGACCTCTGGGGAACCTATGGCTGCTAGTAGTGGTTGCAGTGGGCGGCGTGGGGGGGGTGGGGTGGGTGGTTATCCTAGAGGGGTGGTCGTACGGGCTATTGAGGGTTCAGGTGCTATAGAGGGTTCAGAGTAGATCGGAGTGGGCTGGGGATGACAGATTTGGATTTTTCGAGTGTTTTTAGCCTATATTCATTTTTCTTACTGCATCGATATTGCATCTATTGATGGCAATATTGGAATGTTACTGCATATGGCAGGGGAGCCCTTGTCGATCGTCACGTGGTTGTCGATCGTTACGCAGTATATGATACTACATACCCCTCGAGGTCCGACCTACCAAATTAAGAACAGAGCCAGAGTGGTCGGATTCCTTTCTTACTGGTCGTGCTCAAGGTATAAATAAGCTGACCTAAACCTGTCGTCACACCCGTATAACGTGAGCATCATCATTAGGTCAGTTAAAGACGTTGACTTATCCTGAGCAAGTAGGTCAATAAAACTAATCCCTGCCTGTACAGAGGAAATCGAAATAAATACTCATGCTCTCCTGTCGACAAAATAATTATTTGAAGATACGCCTGACTGCCTTCAAATACCATCATACTCTAGTTTTTTGTTTAGCGCCCGTCAAGTGAGCTCCGGAATCTTCAAGAAACCTGATTTCCGATACCCAAAATGTTTCACAACTCATTACTTGCAGGAGTTAGTACTGTTCTGCTCGCAGCAACTTTAGTCCAGTAAGAAAAAAATTCTAATTTTGATATAACTGTCGAGAATGATTTTTGAGAGGTTGGATTGGAACATGGACTAGCTCACTGAAGATCACGCAGGGTTTCCACTGCTATCTCCCAAGTAACTCCAACCGCCACCGTTACCACCTGCGAACGACCTCCTAGAACATGTACAAAGATCTGTGCAACCCCTACCATCACCGTTGACCCTACGCAAGAGTGTGCATTCGATATTCTATCTTGTCCTGTGGCAAAGTGAGTCCATCCACTTGCTTTGAAATCTATGAAGAATGCGAATTGACTAATAAAAATTCAGATGTGAATTTATCCCCACGATCACATCGACCTCGACAAGCTACTGCAAAGAAACATGCACTTCTCTCACTACGACGAGCTGCAATAAGCTTCCTACAGCGACCTTGGTGCCACCGTGCCCTACAAAGTGTCCTCAACTTTGCCCTATTCCGGTGACGACCGTCGCTGTTGCATGTCCTACCTAGATCACGGTCGCATGAAATTAGGAGCAGGGAAGAGATAGTCTTAATTATCACTCCCAAGAATTTAGTTTCAATACTCGAGTTTGCGTTCATTTTTGGATTGTGTAAGCTATAAGGGGGTTCTGCCTCTTGAATCAATAAACTAGTTCATTATATGTAAGCTGGAAAACCGCTGCATGATATAGGATCCAGCACTAGTGCTTATATAATTATGCTTGACTTACATGGCTTTGCGAAATAAGGCGTAGTATTAGGGTGTTGTGCCAACCAGACTAGGCGTAGTAGTGGAATCTCATCCCCGCATCAGTATTAGATCGGAGTAAGCTTTGTTTAAAAAAAAAACTTCATGGGGGTATGGTTCCGGGTGGCTCATCATGGAACCCCTAACGGGACCGCATATGAGTACTGAGTACAGTACCCTTCTTGCCTGACATTGATCCGGAGAATAATGATATGCCCGAAGTTGAGGAGAAAATTCTAGAGTGCATCCTAGATGCACACCCAGGTCTAGGACTTTCTAGCTCTGTATTACAGAAGTACTCAAGTGAAGATCCGATCACTGATATTGAAAACGCAGCCCTGGCAGCCTATCTTCCAGTAACCGAAGCTCCGCTACCTCCTCCTCTATATCATATATTGAAGGCTTGCTGCTCTTCTTACGTCAAGGTGACGCCCTCGGCCAATACCGCTGCCCTACAAGATGCTCTCAAGCGTGACAAAAAAAAGTTCGATATTCTTGAGATGGAACGCAGGCGGCAGCATGCCCAGCGCAGGATAACTGATTTTTTGGGTCCTTTCGAAGCATCCTCCTTCTCTTCCTGATAGTCTCTCTGTTATTTGTATGCATAACTCTCTAGTATTCATTGTGTCATTCCGCAGGCTTTCCTACCTAATTATAAATTTCTCTAGCTGTAAGCATATATTCGTTATACATACCTTCCCCCGTCCTGAGGGTATGTTTGTAATGAGAGTCATCTGTAGAGCCCGCCATGTGCTATCTTCGCTCCCCCTGGCTTGTGAAGTATCGAGTTGAAGACTTTCAAAGCAAAACCGTGGGGTCGTTTCGTTGTTGTTGCCTCTGGTGGTGTGACTAAGTCCACTTCCGCTGCCAATGGGGGGGTTGTCGCTCGCTTGCTGTATTTCTCTTCTGGGAACAGTTGGTGCAGCTGAGGGTACTCTCCCACGGAGGAGTCGAGCCCGAGCAAAGTAACGGAACGACCTTTTCACTAGAATAACCGATTTATAGGAGCTGATGGGACTGATGGGACAAATGGAGGTAGGCCTGAGCACGAGCCGGAAGCACGAGCCCGACCGGGCACACACGAGAAGAAGGCCGCTCGGGTTTTGCTGCTGCTGTGTCGGTGGTTGCTCCTGCTCCAATTCCTTCCTCTCTTACGCTTAACCTGAAACCTAGCCAGGTCTCCTCCGATTCTTCCGATTCTTCCCTATTGTTGCGCTGCTAGATCGTCTGTGGTGACACTGGTGTGTGTCCTTGCCTATCCAGCTAGGTAGCTGGGAGCGGGGGGCCCAGTTCGATCTATTCCCTTCCTTTGACCACTCGATGGCACACTGTCCTTCCTTAGAGTTCCTTTCCTTCTCTGTCGTGTTGTTCCATATCATCTGATGGGAAGAGAATCATTTCTCGTCTAGGATCACTACTGCCAGCATTTGATCGATCGATGCCACTCCGCTGGGTAAAATGTGATGCAGTCGACGTCAACTGCCTGTGCTGCGCCTTCCTTCGTTTCCTATTCCTATCCATGGTATCGTCCGCGTTCGGCGTCGCATTAATCGCGTTTATTTCCTCCGTACATCCAAGACAACCTAGAGATGAGAAATTTCAGTCCGTCACGCTTCAATACCTTAGCCCCAGATTTTCCTGCCAAAGAGAGATCCTTAATTTCATCCAAAGAAATATCCGGCACCGCAACCTTTCGTGGTCTTTTTTCGAGAGCGCTGATTAAAGGAGCCACCTCATTATCAGCTTTTCTTTTTGTCCCTTTTTTTGCGTTTTTATTTGATAAAGAAAGAGCATCTATCCGGGATGGTTGTGCAACCTCCCAGTCTTGTGCAATCTGCATTTGCAAACACGAGGAGAATTCCCTTCGCTCTCTGGTACGCAGCACTTGGCCACCCAGCCAATCTACAGCCTGCTGTGTATGCAGACGGCGGTATTTTGACTTCTGCACCTTTCGAATTCTCGTGTACTGCATGCATTATGGCAAAATAAACAAACGCTATTCCAGCCGCACTGGCCTACCAGCTCTCCATCAGGCCATTTGAATTGATACATAGCGACTTGAGAGGTAAGTAGCCCACCCCATCTTATAGTAATTGTCACGGCTCTCCGATAGTCTCAATAGTAAGCGTGAACGCTTAGGGATGTTGGGAAGCATGGGCGCTTAGGGATATTTGAATTAGGGATATTGGAACCTCGCAGGGATTCCTATAAAGGATCGCAATGCTACCATCTTGTACTCCCTCTCCACGCAACATCCTGTATCTTAGCCGTGCTAATACACTGCGTTCCTCCCGTTACACACCGATATATCTATATGTATCACAGTCCTAGTCATAGTAGCGCTCCTTGGGACCCCCGACCCATACCGGTAGCTAGCCCCGTAACAACAGGTATCGAGCTTATGCGCTACAGGATGACTCGGATGACCTTCTGATTTTCATCAACAGCTCCCAGTGGATACAGAGTTTTTCTTTGCAACTCAGGCCTTGGTACTGTATAGATAGGAAGTGTAGAGGCAGGCAAGCCAATGGTAATGGTTACCTCAGGTTACAGCCGCATGACCTTCTGTAGTAAGTATCCCCGATCTTCTCTTGCTGAAAAGCAAATCTAATGACTTTCCCTCCATTAAAATAAAAATAAAAATAAAAATAAAAATAATAAATAATTAAAAAGCGGTTCCTATTAGTGGTTATCCAGTTCAGGGTGGTTCAAATGATTACCAAAATTCTGGCCAGAGTACCGCAAACCGCCGCACACTTCATGAATGCAGCCATATTTTTATTGTCCTCTGCTCAACAGATACTGCCGCACACTTCGTGGATGCAGCCCTATTTTTATTGTTCTCTTTGCTCCACAGATCAATCCTCTGGTCACTTGTTATACATTGTACTATAACAGTAATTTAGAAAAAAATAAAATATCCAGCTTGTCTCCTTAACACACCTCACTTCCAGAGTCCAAACTGAAAACCCACTATTTATTCCTTGAACTTAAACTTCCCTCGTGAACTCTTCCTTCCTTTCCCCATCGCCACCACCTGAGAACACCTCTCAATCCTGTATGCGGAGTTTAAAAAGGTCCCAATGCCTTCTCCCTCCCGCGTGGTGTATACTGTGTGTCCCGACATAATTGCAAGCGATCTTCAGTAGCTCGTGAGACTCGTAGCCTCCAATAAGCTGACAAACGAAGGTTAAAGAAAGCCCATAGAGCAGGAAGCTGTTGCACATCTTGCGTGCAATAGTTTACAATCTCCTGCGTGATTGGCCTCTTATTAAATACGGTAAAAGTTCCTCCCATTGCTGGTAAAAAGAGCCGTTTTCCAGCCTCTTTCACTCGCTGCCACTCCATGGCTTCCGTACTACTCATGTGCAAATATTGCTCCACGGTCTTTGCCAAACCCCAAACAAACCTCTTACTGGATGGCCGAGCTGCCAGTTCCATAAGCTGTATATCATGGACGTTTTTTAGGTTTATGCCATAGAGGTGAAAAAGTGCATCGTTATCATTGCGGACATCGAAAAATACCACGGGTATGGCTGGCGATTCAAGGATGGACTTCAATGATGATGTGGGAGCTCTGAGGCCAGTCGTCGTGAAAGCACGTTCTCCAAGGAGATGAATATCGATTAGGTATGTGTGGCTGTTTGGATGGAGGTGCAATTGAACAATAGAAATGTATCCATCACGCCAAAGGTCGATTCCTTCCACGTCTAAGTAGAGAGCAGGAGGTGAGGTAGATGTAAGATAGGGGGTGATGCTATCAATGAGATTAATGAGTGCTTCGGTGGTATCGATAATGGTGGTCATTACAAGTCTCTTAGCTGTGGACTTGCGAGTAAAGTATTTGGAGAACGTCAAGATATCTGTATCTTGAAGCGATGGAATGAAATTATCTATCTTATATAGACATGCGATATCAGGAGAGGCAGGCAAACAAGGGAGTGCCGAAGCATGTGGAATATACTACCCACAAAGACAAGTGGAAAGCCACTTTTTAAGTGTGTGATCGATCAGGCACCAGGCAGCCGTGTATTTTAGCTGCTCTGTGTGAATCGGTTCGTGCCGGAAGTTAGTAGTATAACCAAGAGTGTGTTGTATGTTCTGAATGCTTCGGTATATGACTGTTGGCCTGACGATGCCTGATCTCGATTTCTGTAAGCCACATTGTAGAGCACTGGAGGCGGCTGGAAGTTGGACGTTGGGCGCAGCTGGGCGTGGTCATAGGTGGACGGTGGACGCAGGTGGATGGTGGACGCAGGTGGATGGTGGAGGCAGCTGGATGCTGGATGTATCTGGATGCTGGTGTTCTGTCTATACATCTCTAATTTATAGGCCATAGGCTCTCGGCAGAGGCGATTTTATCCCTGAACTGCTACGTTTGACGGAATTTCAGAATTTAGTAATGCAATGAAATACAGAGGCTCACACCAAAAGTCTTTTCCTCCTTCCGGTTTGGTAATGTTGCATATGCAATGCCTATGCACCTCATGCAGCTTGGCATTATTCAGCTCCAAAACGGGTTGCAATGGCAATGCAGCCATGTAGTGATGAGTTTTACCTTGTACGTGCTCTGCCTGAATATAAACAGACTACCTGAATATCCATATTACATACCTTGAGTATACCTAAATGGCTTATTACGTCCATAATGTGTCGTGCGGAGTATGCCAAGCCTGCTGCATTAGTGATGCATACGCCAAGTTGCAAACATAGGCGAAGTAGCCTTGGCATACTTTATCAGACGCTGCATACAGCAACATACTGTAGGGACAATAATAGTCTCGTGCGACAATAATGAAGACGTTCTGCACCCAAAGAAGTTACTCAGGTAGGAGGCGAGCAACAGCAAGGGTAAAACTGGCTAGTATAAAATGCATTGTCATTAGAACCGTTTGGAGCTGAATAATGCTAAGCCGCATGAGGTGCATATGCAACATTACCAAACCGGAAGGAGGAAAGTGAGCCTCTATACTTCCGTTTCTAATGGCACAAGAAAATTTGGGTAAAAGCAAATCCAATTACCAACATGAGCAACTAGCCGTCTTAGATGAGGAGCAACACTGACATTAATTGAATCTGACACACTTTCATCCTTATGGCTTGAATTAACTGGCTGATAAATGTTCGTTGCGAGGGCATTCCAGATCCAGAACATAACAGTGTGTTGTATATAGAACCTGGTAGTTTTCAATCAATATCGATTAGGATACAAATATAGAACCTTTCATGTGTAGTATTGGAATGTTTGCCATGAACGGCACAGTACCTATTCCTACTTTTGCCATGCAGATAGCACCCAAGGCTACAAAAATAGGAGACATTCCAGAAAATCCCATATTTCTAGTATCCCGTTACGTGTTTTTCGCTGCAGTTCTAAACCCGATAGGCGACATCTTCACGCGGTCGGCAAAGATTGCAAGAAATATTCAAGCTGCCAACTATAGCCCCTTCTAGAATACATCGCATTTTCTATCTTCCCAATGGCAAATGATTCTCATAGCCTGGGTATTAATTGTGCATATTGTACGCTTGTTATATTTCTATTATGCTCCTGACGGTTTTGGTGTATTGGCAAAATATTCAAAAGGAAAAAACAATGTATAAGAAAGTAGTTTTGAATAAGATGCTGAGGAGGGCCAGAGAGGATTTGCTTGGCAGCTGTATCTCAATAAGAAGGGTATTGCTGTAGAATGTTCTGGCACAAACGCATAGAACATCGTGCCAACCAGACTATGGAACATCAACCTTCCAACCTTCCGACCTTCCGATATTTGTGTACACATCCCCACTACCCATCTGTGCACTTACCCACCTACGGCCCATGGTCCCGTGTGCAAAATGCCGCCAAAACGACAAGGTCCCAAATCCGAAAACATAAGAAGCTTATTGTCCGCTCCTTTCAGAAGTGTGTTATTACTGCAGCACTGGATAGCAGTGAAGATAAAAGTAATATTCGCGGCTTTGATGGGTACATTGTTAGTCCGTCAGCCAAGCTTCATCTGATGCGGAACCTGAGCCAGTAAGGCTTCCGGCTCACATTCAGTTGGGTGAAGAGATTATTTGAAAGCAGTGGAGATTGTAAACACCTGTTGTAGGAAGGAGGTATGTCACTTTAATGGAATACAACACATCAGAAAGTAACTTTGATCAAAAGAGTGCCTATTCGTGAAGAGATGGTTTTTGCAAAACCGCCGTACTGTAAAAAGACTACAATCTTGTCTGCAAGTTTCTACAATATTCGAAATATGTTTTAATTTTAAAATCATGTACTGATCTTGGGGATTCGGCACTATTTATGTCTATTTACAGTAGGTAATCGGATTATTGGGCTGCTGAGAATACCCTTAAGGACGGTATGCACAGTTGGTACGCTCGCTAACCGTCCTTTGATTCCTGCACTGAATCCATAAGTACAGGTTTATTTTTTATTTTTCTATATATTACAGAGCAATGTGAGATGTTCTTGCGATGACAATGCTTTCCCCTGGCCACAATCCGAGAAAGGCAAGAACCACGGCTATTACATTTGCATGATTGCTTGTATAATCGCTCGTAGCCTCCCAACTCCCCGTCCAACTGCTGCAACTGGTGAACACCACCTAAATGAAAAAGATCTGCATGTCAGAGTCACGAGCTTGTTAAACGAGTCGTGGGATGGTGTACAGACCTTGGATCCCCCCGTGATCCCAAATTCCCACTCTAACTATCCTGAAAATTTCTCCTAGGCAGCACTCAAGCCGCCGAAACTGATTATAAGTCCTTGGGAAGTCATGCTACAATATCTCTACACAAGAACTTGGAAACCTTCCAAATAGCAGATCATCAAACATGTTAGGCTGGCGATTGAGGTTTAGACTGGCGTTCAGTAGATACCTGCTGATGATAGAACATTTCTAAAAGCATTTGTGCCATGCTAAAGGTATGGTGGGCAGGGTGTCGCTTGGGGGTGGCCTCAGCTATGGCCCCAAGTGTATCCAGAAGTGCATAGCTACAGTACCGGTGCTGTATACTGTACATACGCACTTTGATCTGGCTTGGCTTTCAGCCATTGGAGTCTCATCTATACATCAAGCTTTACGCACAGTTTATGGTCGCCGGCACATTCGATGCGGATTGGGTCTAGCATACTCTACTTGCTTCGACAAAATAAGAAGTTAAGTTGCAATAACACCATGTGGTTTTCTTTGCCAAGCAACTCGGTAAACATATGCAACATTGCTATTGGAGGCCTGAACGATGATTCCATAAAAAGGGAAAATGTGACTGTATGTGCTTTTTCACCCTAAAACAATATCCCGTGCCCAGACGTAACGGCCTTCGGAAACGTAATTGCAACCTTTAAGCTTATCTCAAAACTTGGGACAAGAATACCTAAACGGCACCAAATCTATTGGTACATATACCCAGGAGACGATGTCTGCCAAACGCCATGTGGACTCAAGCGACAGAGATTTACAGTCGCTGGTCCCACTTTTGACAGCAACGGAAGCTGCAGATACCCATCTAGATCTCCTTTGGTCACAGATTAATTGTCGACATCGGGTATCTGGCTCAAAAATGAAAAATACCACTCTGAGAGAAGAAGAATCAGACAACCACAATGACGAAAGGGTAGACGTGGCAGAACCTTCACTGCAGTGGTGGAGTAGAGAGAGGTTCACCGGTGCCATTCTATTCAATGCGGCTTCCTTCCTTCTCCCGGCTATATATGGAACTCTAGCGAAGCTATGGATTGCGAAAATTGACCCCCGTATGGTCGTGACCACCGACGTCTACACGTATGTACATATCACCTTCGATTGGATCGGACGTTCGAATTAATACTAACTCTCCAAAATATTTAGATACATTGGGGTATTGGTAGAAGTCCTGAATGAAGGTCTACCTCGCGTGTCCTACCTAATTATCGGCGACAAGTCCTCACGCTCGGTTTCATCCCGAGTACAGCTAACCAACACCCTCATTGTATTTCAGTCTATGCTGGGCCTGATCATGTCAATAGTCTTCGTTATCTGTGCTCAGCAGTTTGCAAATGCCTTTGTTCCAGAGCCCGTACGGAGTGCATCTCTAACTTACGTACGCATTGCAGCATTCTCTTCTCTCACCTCCACTTTAGAAGTTGCTGTTGGATATTCGACCCGTGCTCTGGACAAACCCGACGTGCCTTTGTTAATCAGTGGAGTTAAAACTGCCGCTAACATTGTGCTGGACATGTTATTTTTATCACCCTTTCGCGTTGCCAAAATCAAGCCTACTGTCAATACACAGGCTGTTATACGGCTTATCTGTGATGCGCTTGCAGCTGGGTGTGGGCTCACATATTACCTTGTGAAGTCACGACGTCATGTTACAGAGGATCGCAGGGCAAATAACATCGATGCGGATACTGGAAATTCGCCAACGTCTCTCAGGCCGTCTATGAAAGCATTGTCCATACTTGCTCGCCCAGGGTTTTTCACGTTTATCGAATCGGCATTTCGTAACGTTATTTATCTATGGCTCGTGTCTGGGGTAGTTAAAATGGGCGAGACATATGCCACCGCCTGGGGTATATTCAACACCATTCGTTGGGGCTTGGTTATGGTGCCCGTTCAAGCTTTGGAAGCGAGTGCCAGCACTTTTATTGGGCACCATTGGGGCGTCTGGAGAAAACGTGTTGGGGTCGAGAACTATAGAGCGAAGGCAACAAATAAGGATCTCATTTGTATGTATTCTACTCAAAAGCTCCAAAGTGCTGGCTTTACATTTTGCTCGAGCTCACATTCTTCTGAATTATACAGACATCTCTCGAACTGCATTTATCTCTGTCCTTTGCGTCGTCGTCGTCGAAATCCCGATTTTCCTTCTCCTGACATTCCTCTTTATCCGCCCTTTTGCTCACTACCTGTCTGCTTCAGATCCAGTGGCTGATGTAGTACAAAAAATGTGGCGGACAGTTGACTGGTGCTACATCATTTATGGTGTGTCTACACAACTATCAACTATTCTCCTTGCTACACGCCCTGAGATGTACTGGTGGAAATCATTTATGTCTAATCTCTTTTGGGATCTCCCATGGGCGATAGCGGTAACTAGGATTGGAATTACTCCAGATACAGCTTGGAAATGGCATGGCATTATTTTTGGTGGTAGTTTGGTTTGGAACGGATTTGTCACGGTTGCGTGGATTATATTGTGGGGTTGGTTCCTCAAGCGGGGGAAGGCAATCTGGGGACTCACCGGGACGGAATGGTGGCCTGTCTCATTGTGAGCTCTGGCGAGCGCATTTAGGAATTTTGACCCGTTGATATTTATCATTCTATGAAATATGGTGTCATTTGTGTCATTTCAACAAACACTTACAGTATAAATAAAGTGTTTTGAAGACAGTTTCAGTTTCCGCTCTCGACTATTTCCGCTCCAATGATTTGAATTTCCTCCGAGGACAAGGTACGAGTTATAATGTTGATAGGGGTCTACGCCTAGGTTTAAGCTCCCAAACTCCCTGCTATTTGCATCGAATATATTCCTCTACATCAGGAGACCGATGCGGCACCAGAGCGAGGCCTCGATACAACTTCCCATTTCGGTTAGAGATTAGCTAGTTGGATTCCAAATCGGGCTAGCTCGCCTTACGAGTTCCTATTACGGTAGTCTGGCATGAGGTGGTCCCAACCAGATCAAATACCCACGTATCGAATTCTCTTATATCAAGTCGCCACGGTACACGTTCGGAAAAACATACATACCAATAGCAAAGGATCCCAACTCTAAGTAGAATTAGCATAATGTGTTTACACTTAAAGTGCTCCTGTTCAGTAGAGTGTCAGAAACCACCAACGCTATAAATTCTGCTGATATTCGGTAAGGAGATACAGACTATAGAGAACTATAAATCAAGCTAGAAAAAGTAGCTCTTGAAACGGTATTTCATTGGCTAGAAGTTTTAGAATATTTGGGGGGCTTGGATACATGGTGTTGTCATAAAAACTTGTTGAAAGGCACATCTAGTTTTTTCACCGAGGGTATTTTCTATTTATAGTGCATTTAAAGGGCATGGACTTTGAGGCCTTGATAGAGACTAAATTTTACAGCTTTCGGTGAACCTTTTCCACGGAGTTGACGGTCTTTAATGTGTTCGTAAAGTTGACATGTTTTGGTGAAAAAAAGGCCAAAGGGCGAAGACTAATAGTACGGAAGAGCCAAAAAAATTGCACCAAGGGGTGCGAGCTGTTAAACTTCAGGGTAGTCTGTCGGCAATGCATGATTAATCAAGATTTCCTCACGCTATGATAGGGTCATCCAAAGCACCACGGGTGTCAAGGTCAATATTGCAATTGCCGACTCTCAATGAGCTCAGGTGGCTCCGAATCACTAACTAGAATATCATGCAGAAAAGATTGCGAAGCTTGCTAGTGCGTCAAAGTCAACGGCTCGTTCACACAAAAGAAACCCTACGAAAGTTGATTGTAAATGTAGGACAAGAGCCTTGCCAGCCCTCCAACAATTTGCAAGAACTTATGGTACTTCATTATTGGTCTCAACTTGGGAGCAGCGAGTACAACAAAAGTGCAACGTAAAGAAGTGAATCACAGCAGAACGACCAATCCTAGAGGAAGAGCATGCCAAGGCACGACGTGAGTTAGTGCTATTTTACCAGAAGTTGCCGCTCACTGAACCTCAGTAGATATCTTAACTGTGATACTGCTTATAAAACCGACTCTACACACATGCAAAATGGTTGCTTGTACTCAATACTCGCTTTGGGCACTTCTTGTTTCTCACTGCCGCTGCGCTGCCAGGCTCTACCAGAAGGCTGCGCAGGCTTCATTTGGGGAGCTTGATAAGGATACCACCCCTTAGTATAATCAATCCTGCCATGTATATATTCAAACTCGCTGTGCTACAACCCCGCCAGCCTATACCGGTATTTATGTTCACAATGTTCAATCTCAATCTCGCTATGTTAAATTGGCCTGGAAAGGAGAAGTATATTATTCACAGCTCCCAATGCTAAACTTCAATTGGTAAAATGAGCTCCTGAAAAGAATTTATCTCATTAACGATCAGAGTTCCGGCTATGTTTGTCGCACAATCGCCCAATCTCAATCTTAGTATCCTAAAATCCGGCTGTGCTCTATTCCACCATATTTAATATTGCTATCCCTCCACCCACCTCCTCGTGGCTCAAATCACTTGTCCACATAAGCTCAAAAATTACTGTCCAAACCACTTTAGATATTAATATCCAAATCACTCTAGGTACTCCGTAGATACTAACGTCTAAATCACTCTATATGTTACTGTCTAAATCACCGTGGAATTATTGCGTGAATTAGTCTAGAATGAATTACCCCAGTCGCTCTCTTTCCAAATTGCCTCCGGACTAACATCAATTATCTCGTAAAACACAATTCCCGCAACTTTTTGTTGCTGGGCTAGGACTTAACGTGGGGTGGAGTTACCGGAAAGTAGAAGGAAAGACTAGGGAAGGAGAACTGTATATAATGAGCGACGGTGGATAGACTTTATAGAGTACCCTACTCTCCAGTGACAGTCCTTCCCACAAATTGGCGGTTTTAGAATGACCGGAGAGAAACGAGGGTCCGTCGTTTCTCGATACTGTCGTTTCGTCCGTGGTTTTCTCGTATACGCTCTTATCCCTATAACCGTTATCGTTCGCCAAGTAGGACGTGTATACGTTCTATCTGCATTCTGTTACGTTCCGTCGTCGTCACAGTTTCTCCAAACTCTATTACCCCGAGACGTGTTCTTCGGTGCTTTCTATTTACCTGTGAGCCTTTATCCACGTCCAATCTATGCTTCCTGTCCTCTGTGGAAAACTCTACTCGCTCTACTCGTGAACTTGATCACTCCACGAGACTCCGATCGAGTGTGGCGTACATTTCGAGAGACAGTAACGTTGCGAGACAGGCTTCTGCATCAACGTCTTCGCTGGTTGCTGAACTAAGAGACTACTCTGGAGGGATCACGAAGCCTGAGAGCTGGAACGGAAGAAGATATCTGGTCTGATCTTTATCGTCTCGCAGGAGTGTTGTCTGAAAAGACAGCATCATTCCGGAAAGCAAAATACTGGAGGAAGATTTCGTGCACAGAGTCTTCTTCGGTGAGCATAGATGAGGATACTGACCAAGTGCAAGTGCGAGAGCTGAGACCAGAAATGTCCATGATTAGAGGAGACGTTCGTCCTTTCGAAGGACTGAACGATGGGAAGGAAAACGTCAAATTTTTTATCGATGATGTGGAGTTTCTTGCGGAATGCCACGATCAGAAGACTCTGGCGTCAGCAAAACCCATGCTCAGAGTATTCCGTCGATTTTTGAAAGGAGAGATGCATATGAATATTGGTGTTCCATGGATGAGGATGTGCAAAGTGATTGGGATAAGCTGAAAGCGGCTTTTACAGACAAGTTCGCCGTCAGCAAGTCGATTTCTGCAACGCAAAGTATGAAAATCAAAAATATCAATTAATGTCCTTGAGGCAGGGGTCGAAGCATATCTCCAAATACATCAAGCACAAAGCCTATCGTTGAAAGTCCCTAAGGAATTAGATAAAGTGCTGGCTATGGCATTAATCGGTGGAATATCTGATCAAGCGAAGAAAGGACAAGTGTCGTTTGCTATTACTGGGGAAGAAGATGGAGGTAGCGGTCTGAAGTTAACAAGAGTCATAGAGTTGGTAGAATCGGCCTATATTGTTATAGGTCAACAATCATGGTTAGAAAAGCCTAGTGGAACTGTGGTTACGGCGGCTTCAGCCTCTCCCGAGCGGGAGATTATTTACACGGATGATTGCGGGGGGGGTTGTCACAGGAGATAGAAGGAGGAGAGAAGAGCGGAAGAGCTTGTGAAGATAGTACGCGGAAGTTCAGTTTATGCTCGTGGTAGTGTTTAGAAAGAGGAGTAGGTTTAGCTTTCTTTAGCTGTCTCCGCTCGGGGCGTGTGGTATGAGAGTGGGGATGGACTTGTAAGATTACGAGGTTATTAAGCGGAGGAATCGTGAAGAGAAGTGTATATTCAGAGAGTTATCTAGATATCGCTATAGACTGGTTGCTATGGTCCTAGTGCTCTCCAAAAGAGATGTTTCCCGCGTACTTTTCCGGCTCTTTTATCCTTCGCGGACTTTTCCCAATTGCCCTGATGTGGAATCCCGGTATTCTCCTTGCATTCCCAATTGCCTTCTTTTGGTTGCTTACTTCCCGTGACCCTTCATGGGTACTAGCGAGAGTTATTCACAACATTCCCCCTAACTCGAGCATCCAATCGAACTCGGCTAATTCTTCTTCAGTCATTGGGTACGCATCCAGTGCTTCTTCCATCCAGTTACTATGGTCATTGGAAGTATTTTCGTCAGAAGGTCTGCAGGGTTGTCTTTTCCAGCAATCATTTGGATTGTCAGCTTCCCGGATCGAACTTGTTGACGCAGGTAGTGGAATCGGTGTTCGATATGCCTGCTACGTCTGGCGAATTTTGGGCTCTTGCTCAAATGGTAGGCCCCTTCGCTGTCCATCTTCAATAGAGGCTATGTTCTGACCCCAATTTCCTCCAGGAACTATTGTGCCTAGGCTGCATCTTTTGCTCCCTCACAGTCTGCTATATACTCTGCTTCCATCACTAAGAGAGATACTACATCCTGCCGTCAGCTATACTATCCAACTAGTTGTTCCCCAAGACACATCATTGCACCTGTTTGGGACCGGGATTTCTCTTCCCCATATGCTACATTGGTATATATTGTCAGATCCAGGCTGTCGGCTTTACACAAGGTAATCCCTTCTTCCTTGGTTGAGTGCAAATATCTCAATACCTAGTATGCTGTCTTTAGATTTCTTTCTGTTACATCTTTTGTCCATCTTCCTAGAAGGTTCATATATATAGAGATCTCGAGTTAGGTCATTCTGGCCACAAATAGGAGACCCCCAACAACTGACTGGTATTTTTTGGACTCTCCTCTTGGATCGGTTGCTTCAGCTTTTTGGTAGGCTTTAGGATTTAATGGAAGTGGATGCTTTCCCCATTCTCTATCCCAAGATGTTGCTTTCTCCCATTCTCTATCTCAAGATGTTGCTTTATCATGGCTTCTATTAGATGAGTCTAAGTTAGCTTAACTTGGTCTCTTTACCAGTATAGCTCCATTCCTAGCATGTTTGCCAGCCTTCCTCGCTTGTCCAGTTCTACCCGTTCTTCAATTCGCTCTTCAGCCTTATTCAGATCCTCTCAGTAGGTACAATCCCAACAAGGTCATCGACATGTATGCTGATAATAATCTAGTGGTTGTTGAGGTTTCTAGTATAGGTTCCCTCATCTCCAATATATTAGTGCATTCCTAATATGCTAAGGATTTCACAGAGGATTTTGAACCATTCATATCCTACTTACTTTAAGCCATAGAGAGCTTTATCGAGCTTCTAGTATATAATCTCTCCTTCTTCATTAATGTCAGTAATATAGATATCATATTCAAGGAGGGCTTGTAGGTATGTGGCTATAATATCCTATTGCTAGATTGCCTAGTCTCAGTAGAGAGCGATAACTAGGAGGCTTTTGAAGGTTTCAGGATGCATCATTTGTACATAGGTTTCATTATAATTGATACTAGCTTCCTGAGTAAATCCTCTTCCAACCTTGTGAGCTTTGTATTTTTCAATACTTCCATCAGCTCTTCTTTTGACTAGATATATATATTTAGTATCAACAATTCGAGTTCCTTCAAGTATATCAGATTTGTTCATTTTAGTATATACTCTATACCAATTCAGCTGTTCTCACTCTTTGGCTTGAGCTTTAGCCCATTCAGAGGCTTGGGGGGATCAGTGAGTTTATTGATCAGTTGAGTAATGTAGGTTAGCCCTAACTACGAATATCTTCCTCTGCGCTGGCTACCACTCAGATTTTCGAGTCCCAACTATGCTTTTCCAATCTTTTACTAAATTTCTTGGTCTTTTTATTAGAGGTGGAGCTGCTAACTGAGGTGTTGGCTCAGGAGTTCTCTGGCTCACTGGGTCAGGAGTTCTCTAGCTTGTTGGCTCGAGGGTCCTTTGGCTCGCTGGCTTAGGGTTTCTAGCTCTTGTTCTGATTCTGAACTAGTATTATTACCTATTACTAGGATCAGTTACAGAGCTACCTTGATTTGCCCAGTATTAGTATGTACTTAGTAGGTTTTGAAGCTTTCTATATATCCAATGATATTGGCTTTATAGTGTCTAAAGGAGAACTTGTTTGTAACATTGTAGTCAAAATAGAGTACTCTTTAGCCAAAGAGTTTTAGCTTTATCTACTCATTTTTAGGGTCTTTTCTTAGTATTATCTTAATTGGTAATTTACCTTTGAGGGTTTTATAGGAGATCCTGTTTTTAGTATAGGCTGCCTAGCTTGAAGCTTTATCTCATAGTCCCTTTAATAGGCCTGACTCAATTACTGCTGTTCTACTTATAGTAAGAATTGTTTAGTTTACTCGTTTAATAATAGTATTAGTTTCATAATATTTTAGTACCATTTCTTCAGAGGTTATCTCTTATTATTTTAGCTTTTCTTGTAGCTCATTACAATGGAATTCTCCTCCCTAGTCGGCCTGAATCTAGCTAACTCATAGGGTTGTGGCTGCTTCCAATTTATTAATTATCTTTATTAAAGCTTTTCCAG
Organism: Terfezia boudieri ATCC MYA-4762; assembly: GCA_003788615.2. NCBI lineage: Eukaryota > Fungi > Ascomycota > Pezizomycetes > Pezizales > Pezizaceae > Terfezia > Terfezia boudieri. The sequence continues at coordinate 37,580 of ML121605.1, read as the reverse complement.
TCTTATTCTTCTTCCGAAAGGGCTATACTAAAATGTATTGGCTATAGTCATCTACAACTACTAGCAGATATTGATATTGTTTGCTAAGTATAGGAGGGTCAATTAGTCTGACCAAATCTATATAGATCCATTCTAAAATTTATTTTGTCCTTATTTGTTAGTCTTGGGGCTGCTTAGGGGCTGCCTATTTAGTAGCCTTTCCTTGTTTACATACCTTATATCAGATCTTCTCTTTCTGATCCTTTAGGTATTTGGGGAGAGTTCTAAGAGTATTATAGGAGATATATCTGTACTTTTCATGCAAGCTCCTAGCAGTTTCCTTGCTGATTCCCTCCATTTTCTTAATTCCTGTAGCTTTCTAGTCTTCAACTATATTCTCAGGCTTAATCTATAATTTATCAATATCTCAATCCATTTTGTAGAGAATTTTTCTCCTAGCTTTTAGCTCTACTTTGCTGTTTCTTCCTTATATAGTAAAGTCTTCTGGCATTCTTAGCCTACTAATAATATTGCTATATGTAGGGTCATAGAGACACTATTCGTACTGAATATTCTAGCCATTGTGCTTAAAGACAAGGGTTCCCATAGTTCTGCAAATCGATATGGACTAATCATATACCTCTACCTCTATATTGAGATTGTATTGTACATCAATAAGACAGTCATATTCATTTGTTGTATAATAAATGGCTGTAGTATCATATTCATAGCACCCTTTATATCCTACTTTTGTCTTTCCAATTCGAATAGCCTTTATTATGACCCCTTCACTATCGGATTCTTTATCATTAGAATTCTCTTTTTTAGCCTTCTTAACTTTCTTCTTTTCATACTTTTTAGTAAAGTACTCAGATTCTGTATAATTAAGTCTCTTTTAGCCTTTACTTATATAGTAATCATATCTTTTCTCATTATCTCCCTTATCTCTTGCTTGTCTAGCTTCAGTTTTGATGACTACTGGGTTTTCCTTAGATTTATCATCGGGTTTTAGTTTCTACCCTTTTAGCTTTTGTAGGATATATTCTTTTAGTCTCCTAGCTGTATTATCATATTCATAATCTTTTACTCAGATATTTTCGCTGTATTGGAGTAATAGAGTGGTAGGGATATAAGAAGGAACTTGGACTTTGCTCAATCAGATTTAGCAAACTTTTGTAATCCTTCTCTAAATCCATCATCTCCTGTAGGTATTAGATCTGCTCTTCCAATAACTCTAACAAATGTATTCCAAGTTCTCTCAAAGGCAGCAATATATTCTTTTATAGTTTGAGTTCAGTTATTAAACTGGATCTTGAATATACTATTTAGCACGGAATAAAACTTAGTATATGTCTTTCCTTCATATGCCTTTTTTAGCTCTTTATATACCTCTTTTGCTAATCCAATACTTCTTATCCTTGCCTATACATCATCTTTACAGTTCTTCTGGATTGTTAAAAAAGCAACCCTATTTGTATTCTTTTATATTCATTTTTCTCTCACATTAGCTGTCTCTACTGTCTTTTGATATACTTCTGTAACCATATCCTATACTCTTTCCTCTCCTGCTAAACCCAGATCTAGGTAGTTCTCTATTACTATGACCTATTCTGGGTATATGGTTGCTCCTAACAGCTTAGTATCAAGAGTTGAGAGTTTCTTAAAGGTATCTGATATTCTAGCTTATTAGAAGGTTCTTTGAGGAGTCATAGGTCTGGAAGGTGGAGGCAGGTTGCTTCACTGATATTGGAATATTTACCACAATACTGGACTTGGTGATTGGGATTCTTAGTTTTCTAGGCTTAGGCTTCTGAGAAAATTTCCTGGTATTGCGCTTCTCCTTATTTAGATGAGTGCTGGATATATTAGGTCGAAGCTTATGAGTTCCTTCTTATACTCAACTTCTTCGTCAAGTAGAGATACTTTTGCTTCTTAGGTATCAAGGTTCTTCTTCTTCTTCTTTTATTTCCTTAAAGTTGGTTAGAAGTTCTTCTCTTTTTATTTCCTTTGTTGCTAATACTTCGTTGTATAGCCCACTTTTCTGTAGTTCTTGTTCTAGGTATTCTATATCGGACAGTGATTCTCTTGGTATGACTGGGATTATGGTGATATCTGAACTTAGGAAGTTCTTGAAGAGTCGCTTGTTCTGACGGTTTATTTTCCTAGACTAGGATCAGTGTGTAGGCATATGCAGGGTCTTTGCAGGGGGTTCTTGTGTTGCAACGGTAGGGTGGCCATGGCTTTTAGGCTTGTGCTTTTTGAACGGCAGTATTACTGGGTTGATACTACAGATATCTCCACTGTCTTTGTTCTTATTGCTTATGCCTTGAGTGCCAGGCTCATAACCTGTAAGATTACGAGGTTATTAAGCGGAGGAATCGTGAAGAGAAGTGTATATTCAGAGAGTTATCTAGATATCGCTATAGACTGGTTGCTATGGTCCTAGTGCTCTCCAAAAGAGATGTTTCCCGCGTACTTTTCCGGCTCTTTTATCCTTCGCGGACTTTTCCCAATTGCCCTGATGTGGAATCCCGGTATTCTCCTTGCATTCCCAATTGCCTTCTTTTGGTTGCTTACTTCCCGTGACCCTTCATGGGTACTAGCGAGAGTTATTCACAACAGGACTATGGGGTGGGAAATACGGGAGAAGGAGAACTGTATATAATGAGTGACGGCGGATAGACTTCATCGAAAGACACCCTACTCTTCAGTGACAATCCTTCCCACATTACGACAGCTGACCGTTAAAGATACTATGTAGTTGAATCCTAAATACGCAAGCAGCTAGGAGGTAATCGCTCTTAAATTGAAATTGAGGGAAAAACGTTATCCACTACAGACGCATCAATGACAGGGCTGGTGCATGATGGCGGCATGCTCTCACACTTTGAACTATATTATTGCCCCCCCTTCATCTTCCTACAGCCTTCCTCTATTGTCATCATCCACTCCTCTGCAACCCATTTCCTGAGCACCCCAATAAACCGTACCAATTGAAAGGTCCCCAACAATGTCGCTGTGTGCCCAGCCGGGAATGGCCCATGGACAATACAAGGTGCATGCGCACTACTCTCCTTCTCAATATCCATTTGCGCTCCTCCGAGGTTGGTCAATCCGATAGCATTTGCTGAAATTTCTCCACCTGCAATTGTAATATCCTCGGGTTGTTCTAGAATTGGTGCAAGTCCGGTGCATCCTTCCCTACCAGCATTTGCATTGGCTTCCTCTCTGTAAAGGATATAGAAGGTCCAATGATGATCATAGACAGAGAGTGCAACTACAACGGAAGGGTTCAGAGCACACGTATAATTGTCGTTGACTTTGCCTGCACGCACATGGGCTAAGCATGCTGCTGTCCACATTTCACGAATTTCAAGTAGGGCATTGGCACACACAGACAGTTGGAATTCTGCCTGGTTCGCAACTCCAGCGTACGTCTTGACTTCAACAGGAATAGCAATCAGTGTGTCATCCTCTTCTGATTCCAAAGGACAAAGCTTTGAAGGCCGTTTCTCATAGGTGTTGGGAAGTATTCTGCTAAGAAAATCGTCCTCATCGTCATAATACATAGCTAAATCAACTTTGACAGATGCAATTCGCTTCTTTGTAGGTTGGTAAATCGGTAAATGAACAGTGCTTATAGGCTTGCTTGTGAAGGATCCTGCCTTCAGGTCTCTGAAATATTGTGCATTAATATGTGTTTCATATTGGGTTATGGGACGTCCTGTTATGAGACTTCCTCTAATCTATAGCTGATATAACTTACCTGAATCTGTCATCGTTCGGTTCCATCGCACGTACCCCACTTAGCGCCTTTCTGATTACCGAGTACCAATCAACTTCATCATTGTTACCTTGGTGCATATCCCGCGCCGTCTCAAACAGCTCCAAGACATGCAATAAAAGTGCGGAGGCTTTGGGTTGCCTTAGGTTTGCATCCAGGTCCCAGATTGCCTCGGGTAACACGTCGCATAGTTCATCCCCATATTCCTTTTCCAGATCCTCCCGCAAGAGTGCTGGAATAACTGCAATTTGAATTTCTGCCGCTTGTAAGAGCAGTTTCCGGAGTTTAATAATATATGGAGGAATTGATTTGGGACGCCGGAAACTGATTTTAGGAACGCACTGCTTCAGTCGTCTTCGTTTGACTCGAGCTGTAGATTGCATAGTGTGCCGTGATGGATCACTCCGGATCTTCATGCTATCGCTCCCAAATGCATCAAGGCTGTGAACATACCCAGTGGTCTCGTCGTCAGCAATCACCGTCGAGTTTACCACTGCAGAGCTCGTGCTACTAGGTACAATGGGGGAAACAGGAGCCTTCCTCTTAGCTCCACGTGCACCCCGCGTCCACATGGCTGTTTTGTGAGGCCTGGTCAATTGTTGATATGTTGGCTTTTTAAGGGTCTGGTTCTGTAGATTTGCAGTTTTATTCTCGGTCTTCAATCTTCGTTGTGTGGTCTGACGGAGCTTGTACCTCGGAGCCTCGATTGCCTGATGTATAGATTCCACTCTTTCCGTAGGTAGAGGTACTTTTGTCACAGCTGAAACATCTAGAGACGAAGATGCAGCAACAGAGGAGATCCAATCGGCGATCCTTGATTTCCTCGGGATCTCGTTGTTGCTTTGTTGACGGCGTAGATGTTTGAATGGTTCTGACAGTGGGCGTGCTCCGGATTTGTGATTCTGTTTCCCTCCACGAGCCATGATACATATCTAGTCCAGCTAGAAAGAATATATCCAGAATTTATCAGCTCGTTGGCAGTGCGGCTGATATCAAAGGAATTATTAGCGCTTTTGTTTTAGGTGTGTGGGGATGAACTAGCTGCAGACTTCCACCTCTTAAGTCTCGCATTGTGCTGCCGCAATGTGTAGGTATTTGAGTTGTCGTGATTAAAAGGAGAGATCAAACATACCTATTTACCTTTAGGTACGAACTTAGAGTTACCAGACCTATGTCGATCCATGCAGGCACCTCATATTGTTAGTGGATTGGCGGTTATTTATATACCGGTAAAGCAAATCACAAGCAGCCTCCCGCCCAACGCGGCACCGGTCTAAAAAGAATATTCATTCAATGTCGATAGAATACCTAGGTTTTGTGTAGTCTGGTTGGCAGGTTTTGTATACATATAGGAGATCACAACTGGTACTAGTACAGGAACATTTTGTCTTCATATATGTAATGTGGGCTTTATAGGCTCTCTAGGGACATCATATGTACATAAGTATATCAGAAGAGCCAGAAGACCCCAAGCGATCATCGTCTGATGTGTTGATATTACAGTAACTACTACTGTGGGGGAAGGTATTTTTCGCAGAAGCACCGCCGGGAAGTAGGGTAGTCTGGCTTGCACTAGAAGTAGGGTTCATTTTTATTCCTCTAATTCAATACGTATCTCCCAATCACAGTACTACAATGAAGGTGACTTGAAAGCAGTAGTGGAATTCACAGGAGCGCAGTGCACTGAAACTGCTTGTTTTAACTTTTTGAATGTAGAACATTTCAATATTTTATACAGAGAAGATCAGCAGAAGCAGCTTCAATATTTCATATGCTGTTATAACCGTGGACAAAACCCTAGCTGGATCATCTTATACCTAAGCTGCACGTGGCTTCAAAGAGAAGTCCTCGTCAATATCTACCCTTGTACTGCTACATCCGAGCTGAGAGTATGTACATAGATATATGGTTTAGCTAGAGCTGGAAGTATCTAAGTAGTACCCAAAGCTAAAATTATCAGCTATAGATTAGTAGAGTACGAGTAATGGAGGGTATCGTACCTGGTATTAAACTAGTAGAGCTAGAGTAAGTGGTGTCCATAGTATAAATTAAGTAGTACTTAGTACTATATGAAGTACTAGGTATACGGTATTAGATATAGTAGATACTAAGTATGCTATGCATGTTGGATATACTAGCAATGCTACTGCAGGTGGTCTGCGTAATTCTAGTCTTAATAACACGGGTATGATTTGGTTGTGTTGGTCAGAAAGGTTGAGTGTTGCCATAGTGCCGTCAGATGTGACAAGAGGCTGCATAATGTCTAGGTATTTCAAAGGTTTTCCTGTCTTTTATGAGGGAATGGGGCCAAAAAATAAGGTGCCCGACCACACTCGATATTTGTATATTTAGTCTTGACCTGGCAGATTTACTTGCCTGTTACTGAATCCACCCGGGTTTCGGGATGTACCGCAATAACACAGCTGTCGGTTTCGCACGCACTTCTGTGCTTTATTGCGTCACAAGTCCCCCGCTTTTTCCTCCGAAAATTATAGCGATACCGCCGCTCATAATAACCCTTGAATGACATTGAGGAGCATATCACGGTAAAGAAGATTTCCACTTGCGATGGTTGCCTGCGATAACAACTTACAGTAACTCCGAACGAATCAGTCCACTTAGTCTCTATGGGTTTAGTGTTTGTGCTTGCACTAAAAACTTTGTGTGTGAACCACTATTCCCACTAGTCTGGTTACTATTCCCACATGATCTCACGAAATGGCTGCATTGACTCTGTAATGCCAAGCTGAATGAGGTGCATAGGCATTGCATATGTAAGATTATCACACCGGAAAAAGGAAAAGACTTGGTGTAAGCCTCCGTCATTGCCATATCGCGACTTCTATATGTTGTAGGAATTCATGTCGGCCTCTATATATGTATGGGATTTATGCATCCGAGTGTTATATCCGTATACAGAGATCTCTCGTTACAAGCATATCAGATATAAGCATCGAGAGTTCTCTGTATATTGCAGGAACTCATGCATTCGCGGCTTATAGCTTTCTCTTTATTCCCCTTCATATTATTCTTCTGCCCAGCGTAGTTGAATGGTCACTCAACAGGCTGGCAGAACTCTTGTACCGCAGAGAGGACAGCTGTAGAAATGTGAAGTTAGGCCTACTTCTTCTGTTGATGGGGCAGGACTACATACATTTCCCCCCACGCTCGTCACATTCCTTTTGGATACACATAACGATAGATTGCAGAATGAGTGGAGAGGAGCAAAGACATTTGGAGTCGGCACAATTGACATCAGGGTTTTCAATAACGAAAAAACAAGATTGCTGAGGAATTCAAATTAGCTACCGTCGTGGAGGGGAGGGGTAGTATGGATAACGGACTGCACAGGGGTCCAACTGGGGAACTTGAGCGTAGACGGCTGGGACAGCTAGGGCGACAACGGCGGCGAAGATGGCAGACTTCATCCTGAACGATTGTTGATTTGCGTGCAGAGTGGTCAAGAGTCGAAAGAGCAGGATTCAACAACCAAACACTAAGCGAATGTGTTATATGAGGTTGGAAGTGTCCTTGGGTTTATATATCTGGGTCCTAAATATGTAAGTACTTATCCTATATCTTGCAGTACCAGCCAACCAGACTAGCAGTACCATAAAGATGGCTGAAAATAAAACTGAAATAAGCCAGCCGTCCACCCACAAAGCTCCATGTGGCAGTTATTCTTGAGACAAAAGGGCCGGCACGTGCACCCAGCGTCTTAGGCGACCGGCATATACTCGTCCGTGCGAGTTGCAACAATTGTGGTCAATTCTTAAACTGGGTAATGGTTGTTGAAAAGTACGTGAGCCACTTACGCATATGATGATTGTGGCGATATGCCACTCACGCAACCTCACGTAACTCCAGCACATACTTGCTTTCTCGCAATACCTACCTGTATCAGCAATGCTATTCGCATCGTCCCTTCATGTATATAGAGCTCTCCTATTGCTTCTCGAGAGAGGAGTAGGAAGAATGAACAATCACTCACACATACATACGCGCTCACGTTCACATATACTCATACGCGCTCGCATACTCATACGTTCACATATACTCATACGCTCTCATACGTATATTCACCCTGTCTTATCAGACATACGTATATCAGGTGAAGTGTCCCTTTATTGGCCATTCATCTGTTCATCCGCTGTCACGTTGTTATATGCAAGAACTGCATGACCTCTCATTCCAAGAATGGTAACCCAGGTTATGCAACATCTTGGCACTGCCTTGGCACCTTGGCCTTCATGCTGATTGGCCAGTGTCATCACCCAGCTTTAACGTAACCCAGAACCCATCACCGCACTCGAGAGTGCGGTAACGAGTTCTGGGTTACGTTAAAGTTGGGTGATACAACCATCGCCCTACCAAAAGTACGCGAAAGCCCCACCGAACAGCCAAATACCCACCGAACAGTTACGGTCTCGACAAGAGTCCAAAAGGAGGTTCGATGCATTCTAAATAGATTTAAGAATGCTGGCTCTGGATAATTCTTAACCAGGTTTTCCAAAATTGATATTCCACCAACTCCATGATGTATGTGCCTTCCAGCACTAATTCCTCGACTGGCGATATAGCGACGTGCTGATATGCTCTTATAGACTATCCATAGCTCCTCAAGTAGCTCAATGAGATCCTTTCCACTATCATGCTTAACCAATCGTATAAGCTGTTCCATCATCTTAATAATGCTGGCTAGTAATACACTCCGTTGAGTAGATCGAGGCATCTTATAGTGGTATGTAGTTGTGATATAGAAGATACGTTACTGAGAATTCTACCCCGACTTCATTTTAGGTGGGTCAATTGAAAATTTGCGGTTGTGCTCTATTGGGGCTAGTTTATTACCCTACCACCACTAATACTTTCGCCATCCAGAAATTGGTTCGTACGTACACTTGGTTTTTTCTTGATTTGGCTATCGGTACTAAAAATGTACTTATTCTGTCTCCGCCATAGCACTTTTTGTGTATGCGCCAGAGTATTTTCCTATAGGATCAACTCCCGCGGCTAATTGTTTGTAAATACCGTATTCATGCTCTTAGCACGCAATCCCACTCATCCCGCCCCGCCCACATCCATGCTGCTACCTTGCCTGTCCGTACTATAGTGGAAAGTTGGGATGAGATAATCCTGCAACATCAAGACCACGTTATCTGTGGCGCACTTAGCAAGCTGGGGGGAGGTTAAGGTGTTGGAATAATTCGAGTGTTGAGAGTATTGCAGACACGCATCCATAAAGAGAGTTGGCCGACAAGGCCACGAGCACGACTGCCGGCACACGTGAATTGCACTTGAATCCGTGTATAGATATCAGGGGTATTCAAACTTGATTTTTTAATTCAAAAACCTAAACGACTTTCTGATCGGTCAGAATAATTACAGGTTCTTTAAACTGGGGCGTTTTAGCGTCACGGGCCAACTTGCGTCATAACGAGCATCGTTTAAAAGCACCCTGAACGGTCGTTTAAACGCCGACTTTAACGAGGAATTCTCGTTAACTTTTTAAGGCGCCCAGACCGTTCAAACCGATCTGAACGGTTTTTAAAAAAACGACATTCTGACCGATTTTTTTGAATTAAAAAATCAAGTTTGAATACCCCTATCGATCGAAAGTACTTGTGTAGCTATTGAGTCAAGTGTTAACAGGGGAACATCCATACGGCTCCGAAGCCATCGCCAGCCATAGAGATAGTCTCCGTGAATACAGAGGTCTCTCGATACAAGCGTACCAGATACAAGCATATATTGGTTACAAGCATACCTTCGGGATACAAGAATATTCTTATTTTCTTCGCTTAGTCACCATCCATATGCTTTTATCGAGAGAAGCGCTAAACCACAAATAGGTACTTATCGATAAGAAATTACCTAGTCTGGTTACGAAATTACCCCCAGAATTGCATCCCCGGAGACAATATACAGAATCACATACCGCGATAACAACTGTGGGAACAATGGCCTCTTCTTCCCAGCTATCTCAAGTTGCATTGCGAACTCAATTTATCGATCCATCTACAAAAATCGTTGAAGATCCAGCTAGCGATATTGAGAACGAAATCCTAGCAACCTATCTTCCTAATAAAGCCAATGAGCCAGAAGCTGCAACTCCACTTGCATTACCCCCTCCGGTTACACCTCAGGCAGCTCTCACACATATTGAAGGATTACTCCTCTTACCTCTTCAAGCTGAACCTACAGCCAACATCAGGGACCTACAAGATATTCTACAGCGTGAGAGAAAACGTATTGAGACTCTAGAAATTCAACGCAGGCGTCTGCATGTTCAGCGCAGGATCACTGACTTTTTGGTGCCTCCTCTCCTTGATATTCCCGCCTCCACACCTATTCTCGTTTGGCTATTTCCTGGTTTGTATGCTCTGCTAGTATTCATAAGTGTATTCCGCAACATTTCCTACTGCTAGTTAGCTTCATTCCATAGTTACCTATTTTCTCTTGCTATAAGCATATATTGGATACAACCATACTTCTCCCGGTCTGAACGATATGCTTGCATCGAGAATCCTCTGTACATATCAAATTGTAAAATACAAAACAAAACAACATCCATCCATTCATAAAACAAACAAACAATAAAACAATAAAACAAAACTAACCCAGCCCACCCTAACGCTCTCCCCTAAACGAACAGTCCCAGAACTATGGGTGTGATGACCCATGTCTTGTGGTTTACACAAGCTGAGTAGAACTTCCGCAAGTGCTAGTGTGGAGAGATAATGTTATCACTATCCATGTGTTAAAAATTCCAAAAACAAATACCCACGGAGGAAAGAAAAGGCGAGAGACAACAAAGACAGACTGTATACATGTAGTTAGGTCTCGACTTTCTGGGATTACAAAATGATTAGAAAATCCTCCGCTAAAAGCTTCTAGCAAATATGAAAACGATGATAAGGGGGCAAAGAATACAACATCAACAAGTGATTTGATATCCTTCCAACCCATGCGGTCCTGATATTGATTGCCCAGCAGCCCCACTCTCCATATGCCTCATTTGTCCAATTATGATTAACGAGGTCGCGGAGGCGTTGTGAATACTGCGGTCAAACACCATATCGAGCGCCGGGACAGTGTGATATAGGTGGCTACGGTAGTCGTGGCATATTGTGTGCGTGGGGCTTTTGCCCATAGGCGACATACATAAGGTAATAGGAGTGCATTTTCTTATTGAGGAACTCCTGCCTCACCCCTTCCATAAGCTCTTGAACCTTCTCCGGCGACCACTGTTCGACAACACCAAATCAGCATTCCGCAAAATTCCTATCACGAACATATCATACTTTTAGTACTCTTGTTAATAGCGCATATGTCCATCCTTCTATTGTATGTCATAGGATGTTAGAAGAAGACTTCCGAACTATGTCACAGGGCTGGAGAACATACCCGCTCCCTCCAAAACATTCAACAAGTTGAATTGGCCAATAGCCTTGTACTTCTCATCTTTTGGCCAGTTTCCAACCGGAAGTTTGTACACCACTTCCCTCACGTTTTGGAAACCAGCGTCTATCATCCATTCCTTTAATTTCTCCGAGATCTTCCATGACTTTCCCGCAGCAGAGCCTGCTATATCCAACACATATGTCCACTCATGAACCCTTGATGGTTCTGGAATTGTTCCATCATCTGACAAAAGCTCGATTGTTGTTTCGAGGTGCTCAAACCACCCTCCAGGTTTAATAGTACGGAACACCTCAGAATACAATTTCGACCAGTCTTCAACGGTCGCATACAACGCTCTGGCGTGTATAAAATCAAAGGAGTTACTAGGGTGGACCCAATCCCTTGTGTAATCATCCACCTCAAACTCTGCATTTGGAGGTACCCTAAACGTAGCCTTTAGTTGGGATTATAGGAAAGAATAAAAATTATCCTACCATGTCGGTTGTATAGGCGACAAATCATTACCAATGACCTTTGCGTTAGGGAACTTTTCCGCCATCTCCATAACCCACAGTCCTGTCCCTGTTCCAAGATCCAGGATACGATCCGCGTCTGCTGTGACGGGCGCGAGGAACAGTTCGCCATCAAGAGCTAAGGTATACACGTGGTGACTTCTCATATCAGCTCGATGTTCAGTATATTCGTTGGCAAATATAGTACGCACAAAATATCAAGTTGTGCATTTTGACGTTCGTCGTTTGGGGCATAATAATGACCTTCGCTATAGGCATGGTACCTATCACCCCCCCCCCGGTGAACTTAGCTCTATGCAATTTCGAATTGACAGCAAGTGTACCTTCTGCCATTTTCGAAACGATAATTGTTTATGCCTGACACAATCGACATGGCATCGCTAGGACTATATTCGTTCAAAAACCCAAAGTTAGCAGACTCTGTACAAATGCTATTTTCCGCCGTTTGCTAGCAACGTTCCCACCCCTTTCCATGAATAGACGTCTGACAACGCACCTCGCGCTTCCAAAAGCAGAATCGGTATCAGTGCTAGTTGCACTGAACTCTTCCGCAGAGTCGATTAAGATACTCCCATCGTAATCCATGGTTATTGTTGCCGGAATTTGTTAGAAGACAAGCGGGTAGCGGGGTGGATTCTAACGAATCGCTTGATGATGATGACCTAGTTACTCGTCACCCATCTAGGGGAGGAATGACGGTGGTCGAGAGGTGAGGCTGGTGGTATATACTGAGTTGTTCTGGCGGATTGCCCCTCTCCACACTACAGTTGATTAGCCCACTTAGGCATGCTCTTGACTGAGGAGCGAGGTACCTAGTGGCCAATCACCAAGGACTCCACTCACGGTTTAAGTTAGAGGCCCTACGGAAAAGGCGCCTGTGGATTGAACTTATCTAATTCTATGAGATGTTGGAACATCTGGCACATTATGGGATCAAGTGGGCCAAAAACGATTTGTTTCGCTGGCAGACAATTGGCTGATATCCCTGCACGTTGCAATTTTTAATCCCTACCTACCTAGGTAAACTTGCACACCATGCCTATTCCAGGTGCCTTCCCCGCCGAATTAGAGTGTCTGAGTCGCGTCATGTGCTGAGGGAGTTTGCTGCTCTCCTCAGAAATAATAGAACCAGTCCACTCAGATTCTGCCAGGGAGACCGAATAGTTACGCTGGGAAATGTGAAGAGAACCTACCTGTAGCTCACCTTGTGACCCAACCTATATATTATGAATAGTTTCATGTAGTCAAAGACGAGGTAACAGATGCAGATGCAGATGAGTCAAGGGCTAAAGATTCTGGAGTGTCCCGATTTGTTCATTTCCCTATCACCCTGGTCCCCTTGTGTTGGCCGCTCTAACCTCGCTAGTGGAAACACGTACCCCATGCTAGTCCGTTGAGGACCTGAACTGGATAGCTCGTTGGTCCTCACCTGGGACCGAAAAGGAGTACAGTCAACTCTTGCTATAACGGACGGCAGAAATCTGGAGCTTTCTGTCCGGTATAGCAAGGGTTCCGGTATAGAAAATGACAGGGGTTTAGCCTGGCATACGAGTGGCCGGACTGGGAATGATACATTAAGTATATACAGTATGGCAAATGTACGGGGAAGCTCTGGATTTCCCAATTGCAACACCGTTCTCAAGCTACAGGAAAACGAAGAGTACTGAGTGTGCTGGAAAAGCGTGAGATATGTCGGAAGCGACTGGAACCAGATCATGCAAAAGAGAAACTTAGTGGCTTTGGCAAGCATTTCCTGGACCACCATGTGGGTAATCACATCGTGCTTTAAACATGTGTTTTAGTAGATATTAATCATAATAATATAGGGAGTACCACTATCTCGGTGGACACTGTCTGATATCCTGAAGGAGAGTGCCTAGAACAAGATTTGCCTAATAGTACTGGTTGGAAAAAGAAGCAGCGTGAGCAGTTTTCAGTGCTAGAGCGACATGTTATTGAGTTACAACGATGGTTGAGACTGGGGTTGATGTATGTACACAGAACAATTAGATTAGCTTCATCCGTTATAGCAAGGGAGAAATGTATGGTGCCGGCAGTCTGGAGAGTACCATTCTTGGCAAAATGTATCATTCGTCCTGAGCCTTAGTCACCGCGGTTTTATTTTTTTTTATTTTTTAGGTTGAGACGCGAAATAGATTGCCAACCACACTGAACATGCAAAAAGAGAAAAGCGTGTATTGCTTCCACTGCGAAGGTTACGGGGATACCATACCTCATGCACTTGAGGCTGTACCAGAGATGACTATATGGCGATTTTACCGGAAGTGTCAACGGACGATGCAAGCATATCGTGATGGTTGCCAATATGGTACTGTGGAGTTCAAAGACCGTGTATACAAAAGCCACCGCAAAACTCATGTACTGAATGAAGACTAGTCTGGCCCCCAAATCATGCAGATATTTCCTTTTTCGGTAATTTTAGTCTTTCTTGGCATGTATCATTTATTGGCCCTCACATACAAAATGGTCTTTTCTTTTTACCTATCTACTCACTCAGGTTTTTTTATTTTTTATTTTTAAAACGTAATTATTGTTCTCCATAGCCAATACTATCGATTTTACGTTAAAAATATTCGAGTTCTGTTATGGTGGTGTTGTTGATATGTTAGTGGCACACCCCCTTAAAATGGTACCCTCTTGACTGCCGGCACCATATGGAGACAGGGATAAGAAAATCTTTGCACTCTGTCCGGTCCGGTATTATATGGCCGTCCGGTATAGCGAGAGGCAATTTGCTGATAAAAAATCCGGAAGCCTCTGGTCAGTCCGGTATAACAAGGGATCCGGTATAGCGAGGTTCGTTATAGCAAGAGTTGACTGTAATGCCTCAACAAAAAAAAGTTCAGTTAATAGCAGGATGGCACTCGGATAAGCAAACGGATATGGGGATAACATCGATGTCAGTTTAGGCCCCTCGTCCTTTATAACTGTGTCAGAGGAGATTTCAATTTGAGTCTGAACTTCTTTAGGTCTAGGTTTGCTTCGCTGTTTTGAAAAAAGGCATGAGGTTTGTAAACGGGATAGAAATCGCGACAAGCATAACAGCATACCTAAATACTAGACAAATACGTCGTCCTTTGCGCCTTGATATGCAAATGAAACTCCAAATATTTCTGAACTGTAAAGTGAACCTCATTACTGACATACATATCAATAGGTAGGTGTTGGAAGGAGTCGAGTAGAGGGGTCCTCTACCGAGCCCCTGTGAACATGGGTTACCTATTTCGGAAATCTGTTCCTATGCGAGGACACAGAAGTAGATTGGCCTCCGAGCATCAGAAACCAGTCATACAAATTTAGGTAACAGGCACTTGAAATAAAATACTGATGCCTTTCGCGGGACTAAGCTATGCCTGGCAGACGTAATTATGAACTCTTGACCATAGTTTGGCTCAAACACCCGTGTGTACTACAGTGCTGTATGTAGTCTTGGAACCGGACTTGGCTGGTGCATACGTGCATGCATTTATTTTACAACCTCGGTGCAGCCTAAAACCTTATCTCACTATCCTTATTAGGCATCAACAAGATACCTAACCACTCTTGTAAGATTTCTAAGGAGTTACAATTGCAGTCTCAGAAAAAGACGATACTGAAGAACAGGTACAACTAGATATGCAACTAGACTATGATTCCCTTTCTACGCTATTATATTCTAATTTAGGTATTATAATTCCTTTTTATAGATTATTTGAGTATATACATCAGCAAAAAAAATTTGCCTCAGGATGCGCGACATCTTCATGTGCGTCATATGGCTTCCTGTCACTTAGGTGGTGGCATTTTTCTGCGTCCGGTGCTTCCTGTCAGCCAGGCTGCGTCCCGTACTACCTATCATCAAGGCTACGTCCCCTGCTTCCAGTGAATTCATGTATTTTAGAGGCCGCGAATGCATGAATTCATACATATATATTGACCGCGAATGTATGAATTCATACATATTTAGAGAGGCTGCGAATACATGAATGCATATAATATTCGAATATATTCAGCTGCCAGCAAAATAAGCATGACCGGCCAAGTAAATAAGCATATCCGGCCAGCCTCGAGTTCCTGTATATTCAGCAAAATAAGCATGTCCAGCTGCAGATTAACTTGCCTCGTTCTGAATCCATCCGGGTTTCCGGGTGGCTCCTCATAGTCCCCTTACTGGGATTGAATAGGAGTAATGAGTATATGAAAAAAAATAAAAAATAAAAAAAAAAAATAATGTCTAGGTAGGTCGTATGTACTATAATTTACCCTGAACCTCCCACTTTACACCTTTTCACTAACTTGCTCTATATATTACCCTGAATTGGCACAATATATCAGCCTCGATTTTCGCCCGACATGGTAGCTGGGTAGTTAGTTATACCCATATATGAGGCTGGATGCACACGTACCAATGAGCCTAGGTATTCACATGTCCAGCTATCCTCGATTTACCTGTATATCAAGCAAAATAAGCATGTCCGGCCTAGGCCTCGGCACGAGACGTCTCGAGACCTCTCGTCATTTACCAGGTTAGGCTCGAGACTTTTCCATATCGAGCACCCAGCATAATCATAATATTATTCGAACACGCTAGCTAGGTGCAGATAATGAGTGGAGAAGGACGAGGAAGAGGAAGAATATCTACCTTTAAGTACCGAATAACAAATATTTAAACGTGAAGGCTCATAGTGTTCGTCTCAAGGGCTGCTAAACTGTATGTCGCAACCAATGAAAAGTTTTCGCAGCCACCGAAAGATTTTCACAGAAAGTCTCGAGACATCTCGTCTCGTGACAAGGCCTAGTTCGGCCAGCTAAATGAGCATGTATAGGCAGCCTCGATTTACCTGTATATACAGCTAAATAAGCATGTCTGGCCAGCCTCGAGTTTCCAGTATATTCAGTAAAATAAACATGTCTGGCCAGCCTCGAGTTTCCAGTATATTCAGTAAAATAAGCATGTCAGGCCAGCCTCGAGTTTCTAGTATATTCAGCAAAATAAGCATGTCCAGCCACTCTCGGGTTTCCTGTATATTGAGCAAAATAAGCGTGTCCGGCTGCCATGAGCGAGTTTCTTATATATCGAGCTCTCTAAGCCTGCCCCGCCATGAGCGAATTTGTTAAATATCAAGCTTTCTGAGCCTGCGGGACATGGCAGATTAACTTGCCCTTTTCTGAATCCACCCGGGCTTCCGGGTGGCTCCTGATAGTCCCGTTACCATACTGCACGGCCTCCGGATCATCACGTGCATGTGGATCAGCCCCCACGGTGATCGGCGCGGGGTATTTGCGGGGCAACCCCGGCACCAGTTCTTGACGAAGTGTCAATGCAACACCTATCCAACACTCACCAAGGGATACGGAATCACCTGGAGGCACGCCTTAAGCTATTTCAGAGGGCTGCGAAAATTAAAGGCAGTGTTAAGCAAAATTCCCAGTCTAAATCCAGTAAGTGGCTTCATTAATTGCCATGCAATTAATAAGAATAATAGTGAACTAATGGAAATAGAGCGTAATGGGAAGGCTTAAGGAATGCCAGTGGATGGAGAAAACCAAACAGGAGCTCACTATTTATCATGCAATATTGGCATATGAAGAAGGCCAATACCCCTCTATTCAGAAAACAGCAGATGCTTTTGGAGTTGAATATACAACTCCATATTAGTATTTAAATAGTAGACAATCTTAATCTAAAGTAGATATATCATGATAGCTATATATATCTATAGAGAAGAAGGCAATCATATAATAGATTATAAAGCTAGAAGAGTTAGAGTTTCCTCCTAAGATTGTACATGTTAAGAAAGTAGTAGTATTACCTAAGGGGAAAGAATGGGATGAAGAGTCTATAGTAGGAAGAAACTAGATTATTTAGTTTTTGAATCAACATCCTGAACTTATTTCTAAGCTCAGCAGCTAGTTTAATAAGAAATGTATTAAAGCAAGTTATCTAAAACTAATCCGATCCTACTTTATTAAATTGCAGTATTTCTAGTACCTATATAATATTCTTAATAGGTATACATATAATATAGATAAGAAGGGATTTTACTAAAGTATTTTAGATCATACTAAAGTTGTTTACCTCTATTAGAGTAGAGATATGATTAGAAATATCAGCAAAAAAAAGGTTTGCGTCAAGTACTTCGGAAGCACCTGAAGCCTTATAGTAAAACTCACGATTCTGATGCCAACTATAGCTACTCGCATCATCCCGATGCAAATTCTTTTGTTCTCTACTTCCTGACTTCTTACAACTGCTAAACCTTCCCCGACGCTGTACAGTCACCATCCTCTCTGACATCGCTTTGCCCTATTTCCTTATAACGATTCTGCCTCTTTATTTTTCCTCTCTTCTCTTGCGTCCCTTCTCTGTAACTCCCTCTCTTTGTTTCCTTACATTATCTTCTGCGTATTCACCCTACTCTCACTCTACTTAACCTCTTGTACAATTCCACCCGACGAGCTCCATCTACTTCATCAATTCTTCTCCTCTGTCTCTACCTCCACCCCCTTTGTTTTTCTATCTTTGTTAATACTGCGCTATATTACCCTCCATTTCTAAATCTTCATTCCTATGTTTACATTCCTCTACGCACTCAATTTCTTCACCTCTTTCGTAACCCGTACAATTTCTTCTTCTCTTTGGTAACATGCACACATTACTAACTGCTTTTCTATATCTAGTGCTAGGCGTCCTGCATCTTGTATTATTGTTGCATCATATCACGCTTTCGATATGCAACCTTCTTTTATCTTGTTTCTCCAACTTGTTTCTATTCTCCACCCCTACTCCCTTGCTATAATATCTATAAACACCCTCCTTTAATCGAATACAGTAACACTTAGAAATCCGACTCACTCCATCCAACTTATATTCCCACTGTACAAACAACTAGATAACTCGAAAAAAAACTACGAGATAACTAGAACAAAGAACCAGATAACTAGAACAAACAACAAGACAACTTACAAAATTCAGAAATCCAACTCAGTCCATCCAACCTAATATTCCCCAATATCCCCCTACCTGATCATGAAAATATAAAAACTGAAAGAAATAAAAACCCACACAAATAACTAGAGAAGTAGAAAAAGAACGAGATAAATAGAACAAACAATGAGATCACCCCTTTAGACTCTTCGGCGTCCACTTTCATCCTCATTTTCTCCACCCTCTTCATCACTATGCTCATTACTAGTCTGATCAGGATCCACATATATATTACCAAGATCCAGCTGTAAAGGTTCTGCCATCTCAACTGATGAGTCTCGCAACTGGCCTCTCTGATGCTTTCGCTTACTCTCTGGGATGTTCAATCTATCATATGCGTGATTTAGCTCCTTCTCCAGTTCAGCCTCATATTTTTCTTGATCTTCGGGCTGCAGAGCATCGGTTGGCTCAATCTCACCTATCTTCACATGAGCTGCAATCCGACGTGAGAGATCTGCTTTGACATTGCTTATGATCAGTTCTTGTACCCGTGGTCCATGACTTGCCTATGTCTTTGACATCCTTTCATACGTCACTACTTATATTAGTCTTTTCCCGACAACATGGGTCTTTTGGTAAGCCAACTTATGCCAAGCCGTTTCGTACTTGAACTCTTGCATACTGTCTGCACATTCACCGGTCTTCCAAGCCTTCAAGCAATATCTTATTGCTGTAGTGATGAAGCAAATGAAAACACCGTTGATTTTTTCCAAAAAATCGGGCTTCCGATTTCCCTTTCTCTTCGCATCATCGAAATATTTCTGATATACTATAGCAACGATTTCCTCAGCTCGAAATCGGCTATGATGTATCGAAAACATCTCATTAGCATCGGGTTTCTGACTGGTAATGTCCACTTACATCTCGTTTTGCCCGCCTGCAAATAAACCGATCCCCGTCTAGCAAGTATTCCATCTTCTACTTCATTTCTTCCTTCGATAAGTGGTTAATGCCATAGATCTTCGTAATGTGGAAACAATATTCGGCTACTAGATGAGCTCTAGTCCTCGTATGTATACTTTTCAGCTATACTACATTAGTATTCTGATGCCTTTCTGTGGAAGCCTACTACATATATAGCAATCAACTGCCGGCACCCTCTCCAGATATCGACTTTCAATTTGTACTCTTGCCCATGCATTCTGCATAAGCAATAGGATCTCACCTAGTATTAACAGAGGCTTCTTGTAGAGGGTGTACTGTTCAACGATCTTCCGTGTAACATTCGTTATTCCTTGATGTATTCCTGGAATACCTGCAAATGCCCTAGTCTGTTTGCCTATACTTGGTGCCAAAACACTAGTTGGCGTGCTAGTTTCGTTTTCATCTTCGTTGGATTCAGTACTACTTCTGTCACCCTATATTATATATTAGTTAGGTTAGTACCCCATATTTTTATTCTACATACCTCATTATCAATTTCATCAAGATCATCAATATCATCATTGAAGCTAATTTCATTCCTTAATTGTGTAGGAGCTGAGCGTTTGGTAGTTGTAGGTGGTGCTATGGTTTGGGAAGCAGTATGCTTCTGACTCCCCACACCTGCTTGCTGGTTGGATGACTTGTGTGTCATTGGAAAATGATAACAGGTTGTGAGGGATCCCATCCACCGTGAGGTTTCCCCTTTCTTTTATTTACCAGCTCTATCCTACCAATTCCACTAACTAAAGAAAATTTGTATCAGCTCAGACCTGCTACACAACAACAACTTGCCCTTATTCCTCCGATGCTAGCCGTCTTGCTTTGGTCACCCATTTTTGTATATTCTTACATTCCGCATCCAAACTCTGATCCACTAAAATCATGGCTACAGCTCTCGCTCTTGCCTTCCGTATCTTCTCCAAGACGTCTTCTTGCCTTTTGATTCGTTTTGCAAGCTACAACTTTTGGCTTTCAAAACTTTCCTGACTCTTTGTGATGCCTAAGTATGTGTATCGGCTGCCTATCTTCCGGATTCCCAATAAGCATACTAATGGACGTTCACAATGTGTTTTTAGACACAATATGTCTTAAACACAATATCTTAAACATACTCTAAAGGCATTTCGATGCGATTGCTTACTAATGAGTACCAGTGCTCAGGGATCGCCCTCCTTATCCTTCAAATGAGTATTAGCTCTACCAGCCTCTGATTCCGTCAATGTTATCCTAAAAGGTCCATATCTGTGTGTCAGGTAATAGAGTTGTCTGATATAGTTAAGTTGTTCTAACCTCATCTGAATAGATATATCTAGTAGTGCTCTTTAAGTTGTGATGAAGCATGGGGTTGTCTAAGTTGTAGAGTAAGTAAACCTAGTTGGCTTATGAAGTCAGATATTAATGGAGATCTCGATATTAATGGTTTGCTTGCATAGTTGGATAGCAGTGTTTGCTTGAATTTATACAACTCGCCCACCTTTGTTATAACTAACAATCTAATATTTCGGAAACGTTTGTTACAACTAACAATCTAGTGTTTCCGTTTGTTACAATTAACAGTACAGCGTTCCCGACACCCTAAAATCCAATCTCTGACGCTCACGTTGTTTCTCCCTGAGATTCTATATTACTGCAGTAGTATAAAGAAAGTCGATGTGCTTTTCTGACTAGTTCCTATTGCCTCCGGCAATACTTGGAGTTCTACTTGCAGCAAACTATAGGAGTACGGGAACCTATAGGTTCTGCCTTAAGTATTTGTCGCCCGCTCATATTCTGATGTCGCTCTAGTTGTACAAGTTAAGCCCGGCTGGCTTATAACTTATTATTAAAACATAGAGAAAGGTAGACCCGGAAAGGGTCTTAGAATATAGCAGTTCAATACTTTATTTATTGAGGTAGATATCTAGCTCCTCCAGCTTCTACTTGCTTGAGTCTGTCTCCCCCATTCTATAGGGGAATGAACCTGTAGTTATGCTAATTCTCCACAGAGGGGTGAGTCAGACTTGAGGCAGTGCAGTAGCAGTGCTCAGGCTCTGACTCATACATGATTTGAAAGCAATACAGAATCTAATAGAACTTATACATGACTCACATTCATTAACACATGAACTACATGAGTTTAATACCAATACTATTTAGTTGCCGGCCTTAAACAATAGTGTTTGTTGTAAGTACCGCCCTGGTAAATAGTTGATTCCACTAGTTGAGATTGGAGTTGTACGGGAGATACATTTTATATAAGTATATAAAATATAACTTCCTTACAAGTAGCTGCCAAGATTTCCTGGATACAGTAATTTCTTTCTCGCATGGTAAACAAGCAGTCTAATGTGAGGTGCCACCCAAAATTAGAAACTGGAGGACAGTGCTGATGTGTAACTTCTAGGTACATTTTCTCTTCCAACTTATACCAACATGAGTGAAGCGAAGGCTTAGTGCCCCTTATCTACTACTTACCTTATTGAACGAACAACATTATTCCATCCATTATAATATATTGGATCGATAGCAAGGTTTACTACAACAAAATATTCTGCTGCATAGAAGCCGCGTAAAACAATATGAACAGGCATAAAACATAATGCCAATAGTGTACGAAACTCTATATTTCTGCTGGGCAGTATTCTAATCACATAGCTAAAGTTCACCTAGTGGAAGACATCAGTAGCCTGGAAACACCAAAATCTAGAAAGTGGTAGTTATCCGAATCCATCGACCTAGCAACTTCAAATCTGGACATGGACGTGCTGGCGGCTATTTGTTCTCCAGATTACCTTTCTTCCAATACTGAGTTTGCCAGTGAGGGATCAAATAAGGAAGCTCCTGACTTTTCCAGTAAGTCAGAATCAGAATCTGACGAGGAGGGTCAACAACCCAATACAGGCATTTCAATATCCAACTCACGTACAGACATACCTATACAAAAACATTCCTTTCCAGAAGAAGATCCCAGTTTCAATTTATATGCACCTTTTCGGAATTCAGTTGATTATTGACTAGCGTGCTTCTTTAATTCAGCAAAAACTTCCAAGGGAAGAATTGAGCAATTCTTCTACGATGGTGTTTTGAAAAGCCTGAACCTGACGCATAAAGTTCAATTTGTAATAAGGAAGCTTATTGTCTTGTATTTCATATCATATATTTTCTATATTTATTGCATTATTATGTAACTAGCGTTCACGGTCAAAGAGCTAGCTGTCGTCCACCCTCAGCAACTGCCGGATTCGGTAGTTCAACTGCCACGGAATTTGCCACGGTAAATTCCATGGAACTTGCTATATATGCTATAGGCGAGCTGACTCCTATGACAACCGAGCTAACGAACGTTGCTGCCGTTCAGACTTACCTTCTCAGGATTAAGCAAAATACCTGGACTAAGGAGATGCAGATGACAAGCGCTAAGATCAAGACTTAGCAGGCCGTTTTCGTAGTGAAAAAAGACTAAAGTTATGAGTCCATCTACAACAACCATGGTTCTGACAACAACGTTACAGACCCAGACTCTTTTGGCGACGACTCCCCCTTAATAAGAAACTCCTCAACCACCAATACCTCCTCCGTTAAGCACTCGGCACCCTAATACTGCTAACCGACTAACTCGTCTAACAAGGACCCTGAACCCCACGGCCAAAAAGATACTATATGGTGCAAATAGCTATATCAACACCCTGATCAACGGTCCTCACGTTCACCTAAACAGCTCATATGACCCTTTTCACATACCTTACTCCCACCTTAACAAATTACACCTTATGGTGACGGGCAATCTCGAGACGAATCGAACGCAGATTCAGAAAGAAAACTATATGACGTCAACTCTCAGACTACAGAGCAACTTCCTTATACAACAAGATCGATCAACTTAAGCTATAGCAACTATATTTCAGCCTAACCAAATGTGAACGCACTCACGTTATATTTCATAGGATTCCAACTAGTCCGGAACCTACATCTCCCAAATAAATTATTTCTAATTGAAACCTACAATTTTTTTTACATTACTTACTATGATCTGTCATCAGTAAGCCATGGCAAATATGTTAGATATAGGCGAACCCCTGCCTACAAACACATACGGCCAAGACGACTCCCTAACGGAGTCTTCCCATCCAACTAATGATTCTCCCCCACAAGGCATTCCTTGTTATTATATTGTCCACATTAGAAGCAAACATTAATAAGATAGATAGACTAGCGACGACAAGCCCAACAGACTTCTGACTACCTAAGGTCTCCCCTAGGTCGCCGGAAATATATCGACAAGTCTCTGGGATTACTGATTCCTTTATGTATTACTACCAACCGTGTGGAGGTCTCCTCCCACACGGTATGTCCTCCCACACCTCGGATTCTCCCATAGGTGCTTTGG
>ML121604.1:136120-182024 GCA_003788615.2 Terfezia boudieri ATCC MYA-4762 | reverse complement strand
GAAGAGGTTGTACCCCCAAATATTAGGCAGCAATTTCTAGGACCATCAACAAACCCCTACCTCAGCAAGCGACTCTTTCACGAATCACTCCTGGACGTTACCTACTGCGACTGTGAGTTTGTATTGTTCCCCATGCATAATCTCCTAGTGGCTAACACGGCAGTAATGTTTACTTAGTTCGTGATAGTGGTACTAGTGATCAGAGAGGTGCAATAGAAATATTTGAAGCTATATTTACGAGGGTAAGTAAGAGGTATTGCAGCAGGAGGGTCATACAACCCACAGGCTCAATAACCCAGCAATATGACTTGCAAATACTAACATTTGCCAATCAGATTGAAACTAAGCACGGACAACTTATTACGGATCTCATGGAAGCCGAAAAACGCGTGATTGAAAGGGAAAAACACGAGATTGAAATGGAAAACCTCAAAATGAAACACGAGATGGAAATGGAAAAACGCACAATGAAACACGAGATGAAAATGGAAAAACACAAGATGGAAATGGAGATAATCAAAATGGAAGACAAGTGGCGTAGGGAAAAACACAAGAATGAAATGCTTCAATTCCACCACCTGCAGGCTTCTAAGCAGCAGAATAAATCGGAACACTACACTCGGGAATCCCGGGCGACTTGGGATAATAAGGCTGTCAGAATTGAGGGGGAACCTCCGGGTTGGGACAAGTCTAGTTTAACGGCAGAACAGGAACAAGGCCTCCTGGCTCAAATATCGACTGTATCATTGAACGAAGATACTCCAGAGACGCTGTGTTACGCGCTACAGCAAGTTGTCAGTAACTTTGTGAAGAACGTCAAGTGTTATGTTACTGCATACATCGATGGCGACGCACCAGATATAACCATATGCTGTGCCAATAGTGACAAGCCACTTGAAGTTCTGACCTATGGCATCATTGAGGTCAAACGGCCAGCGGAAACTTTGGATACAACAACGAATTTGACGCAGCTAAAGCATTACATCCTCAGTCTGATGCAAGCCCAGCAAGGTCGCAAGTGTTTCTGGGGCCTTCTCACGAATATGAAGGAAAATATTCTAGTCACGATCGAGCCCTTTGATCGGACTGGGAACAAGGATGACATAACCAAATATTCTCCTTTGACATGGCCTGCCGTAATAGAATTTATCCGCTACTCCATGGAAGTCCCATACTGTAGTCCACCATCGCTACATTTTGCAACTAAACTAGGTGTTATCCAGGATGTGGTTGGCAGCAGCACAAAGTGGAGCCTAGGAGAATTCTTTATTCCTGGTGATAAAACAAAGACAATGGTTGTAAAGAATTCTATTCTGGTTGTAAGAAATTCTATTCTCAGCCTGCCGGAGCATTACCATATACACGAGCTCAGGGTACTACGGCATTTGACAGCAAGCAGGAAGATTAAGGAGGCCCCAAGTAGCATCCTCAGGCTTGTGTGGGATCCGGCATTGAAATTCGGGCGTGACGATCGCGATATGTTAGTGGATGGGATGTATCCGCGGAGACTCCGTCAAGGCTGGTTTGCCAACGACAGCTGGAATATCGACGACAGGTATGAGGACCCCTGGGACCGGGACCCGGAGTCGGACAACCCTCTGCCACGTGTCCAGTTTGGGATCACCCCTGTAGGACTGCCATTTGACCTCGCTGACTTTAAAACACCAGGTGACTTTCGAGTTGCAATGGATAGCCTACTTGATGGCTTGGATTGGCTACACACTACGGCCCGTATCCTTCACCGAGATATCCGCCCTGCCAATGTCATCGTTGACCGCAGCACTAAGTTACCGGTAATCATCGACTTCGACTGCGCGTGCATGAATCCTGACATATCTGGAAATGTACAAAGTACTTACGCTGGTGGACTGATCTGCGTTCCACCCAAAGTCATTGCTCTAGCTTTAAAGGCATTTGAAGATGGAGATGATCCTGTTATACGCCGTATATGTTATAAGCCGGAGCCATCAGATGACTTGGTGGCATTTGTTCTACTGGTGTTGGCCATGCTATACCCCAAACAGTTTTCAAATTTCCCGGCCTGTAGGCTACATGATGAGGGGTCCTTTGAAGAGGTAGAAGCACTGTCGCGGTTTCACAATGACATAGAAGCAAGTACAATGTGGGGTACAATTTGGGCCAACGCATTGGAAGGGAATCTAGAGGGCCTAAGACAAATCCGGGACTTCGGATTGTGGCCGACAAAGGGAACAACAGGTAATTAGTTGGCTTGATAACATAGCTACTGTGTAGTATGTGACATCCTTTCGTGCTTGGTTTCTTTCCTGTCCTCTAGGTAGCTCATCATTCATGTACCGTAGCAGACAGTACTTGTAGTTTTATTCTGTGATACCAGAGCAATGTTGGGGTGCCTAGGTTAAGTATGCTGGTGAAAGCAGTCCGTATTTTAACTCCGTCAAGTTAATACAGCTTTATGCGTTATCTTTTCATATCTACCATACGTGTGTTTACCTTGAACTCGCCAACTCCGATATACCCAATATTCGCCCCGTCCCCAGCTTGACGTGAAAGCACCCAGCCATAGGTATAGCTGCGTTATTTTTTCATACCGGTACTGGACTATCCTGCGCCACCGGTGGTGGTGCTGCTGCTGCCACCGTCTTTCCCATTTTGGTAGGCATTGATTTGACAGAAAATAATGATAGGCTTTATTTCTGTTTCTATCTACAAAAAACATTACATACACGGGTAAGACTAGCTCTGTGATGATGCTAGCAAGTCTGGTTGCGCCAACAGTTAAGCCAGTTTGCCAACCAGACTAGCTCAGTGCCAACATACAGAATATTTTCGTGCTGTCGTTTGCTATCACGTGTTTCCACGCACGTATAAAATACACACACCCACAACCGTGATCACAACCATAACCACAACCACACAACTGCAACTGGAACTCCCCATCTGCCAAACTCTTGTGCCATCAGAGTTCTCTTCCAGAAACAAAAACTCTCAAGATGGTATCTGGACTACCCTCAGATGGGTCGCCAGATATATTCAATAGTACATTGCCCTCGGATGGGTCATCAAAATGCTCTACTCCAATTGTGTTGTCCACATCATCAAATCCAACAGGGCTCAAGATGCCCAATGATGTAGCCATCACCACTACACTTTTAGCACCGGGACACACTGAAGCAACAGGCGTTGCCCAAGCAAGTTTTCCAAGTTTGATTGAAGAGGTTGTACCCCCAAATATTAGGCAGCAATTTCTAGGACCATCAACAAACCCCTACCTCAGCAAGCGACTCTTTCACGAATCACTCCTGGACGTTACCTACTGCGACTGTGAGTTTGTATTGTTCCCCATGCGTAATCTCCTACCAAGTGGCTAACACGGCAGTAATGTTTATTTAGTTCGTGATAGTGGTACTAGTGATCAGAGAGATGCAATAGAAATATTTGAAGCAATATTTACTAGGGTAAGTAAGAGATATTGCAGCAGGAGGGTCATACAACCCACAGGCTCGATAACCCAACAATATGACAGGCAAATACTAACATAATAACATCTGCCAATCAGATTGAAACTAAGCACGGACAACTTATTATGGATCTCAAAATCGCCATGGAAACCGAAAAATGCCAGTGGCGTACGGAAAAACACGAGATGGAAATGGAGATAATCGAAATGGAAGACAAGTGGAGTACGGTACAACACGAGAATGATATGCTTCAGCTCCACCACCTGCAGGCTTCTAAGCAGCAGAACAAATCGGAACATTATACTCGGCAATCCCGGGCGACTTGGGATAATAAGGCTGTCAGAATTGAGGGGGAACCTCCGGGTTGGGACAAGTCTAGTTTAACGGCAGAACAGGAACAAGGCCTCCTGGCTCAAATATCGACTGTATCATTGAACGAAGATACTCCAGAGACGCTGTGTTACGCGCTACAGCAAGTTGTCAGTAACTTTGTGAAGAAAGTCAAGTGTTATGTTACTTATGTTACTGCATACAAGAAATTCCTCGATGGCGACGCACCAGATATAACCATATGCTGTGCCAATAGTGACAAGCCACTTAAAGTTCTGACCTATGGCATCATTGAGGTCAAACGGCCAGCGGAAACTTTGGATACAACAACGAATTTGACGCAGCTAAAGGATTACATCCTCAGTCTGATGCAAGCCCAGCAAGGTCGCAAGTGTTTCTGGGGCCTTCTCACGAATATGAAGGAAAATATTCTAGTCACGATCGAGCCCTTTGATCGGACTGGGAACAAGGATGACATAACCAAATATGCTCCTTTGACATGGCCTGCCGTAATAGAATTTATCCGCTACTCCACGCAAGACCCATACTGTAGTCCACCATCGCTACATTTTGCAACTAAACTAGGTGTTATCCAGGATGTGGTTGGCAGCAGCACAAAGTGGAGCCTAGGAGAATTCTTTATTCCTGGTGATAAAACAAAGACAATGGTTGTAAAGAATTCTATTCTGGTTGTAAGAAATTCTATTCTCAGCCTGCCGGAGCATTACCACATAAACGAGCTCAGGGTACTACGGCAGTTGACAGCAAGCAGGAAGATTAAGGAGGCCCCAAGTAGCATCCTCAGGCTTGTGTGGGATCCGGCATTGGAATTCGGGCGTGACGATCGCGATATGTTAGTGGATGGGATGTATCCGCGGAGACTCCGTCAAGGCTGGTTTGCCAACGACAGCTGGAATATCGACGACAGGTATGAGGACCCCTGGGACCGGGACCCGGAGTCGGACAACCCTCTGCCACGTGTCCAGTTTGGGATCACCCCTGTAGGACTGCCATTTGACCTCGCTGACTTTAAAACACCAGGTGACTTTCGAGTTGCAATGGATAGCCTACTTGATGGCTTGGATTGGCTACACACTACGGCCCGTATCCTTCACCGAGATATCCGCCCTGCCAATGTCATCGTTGACCGCAGCACTAAGTTACCGGTAATCATCGACTTCGACTGCGCGTGCATGAATCCTGACATATCCGAAAATGTACAAAGTACTTACGCTGGTGGACTGATCTGCGTTCCACCCAAAGTCATTGCTCTAGCTTTAAAGGCATTTGAAGATGGAGATGATCCTGTTATACACCGTATATGGTATAAGCCGGAGCCATCAGATGACTTGGTGGCATTTGTTCTACTGGTGTTGGCCATGCTATACCCCAAACAGTTTTCAAATTTCCCGGCCTGTAGGCTACAGAATGTGGGGTCCTTTGAAGAGGTAGAAGCACTGTCGCGGTTTCACAATGACATAGAAGCAAGTACAATGTGGGGTACAATTTGGGCCAACGCATTGGAAGGGAATCTAGAGGGCCTAAGACAAATCCGGGACTTCGGATTGTGGCCGACAAAGGGAACAACAGGTAATTAGTTGGCTTGATAACATAGCTACTGCGTAGTAGGTGAATGACATCCTTTCGTGCTTTGGTTTCTTTCCTGTCCTTTAGGTAGCTCATCATTCATGTACCGTAGCAGACAGTACTTGTAGTTTTATTCTGTGATACCAGAGCAATGTTGGGGTGCCTAGGGGGAGTATGCTTGTGAAAGCAGTCCGTATTTTATATCCGTCAAGTTAATACAGCTTTATGCATCTCATGTTCTGCTTGTTCTCGATTTCCTGATTGGAAGCATGATCATATTCTCCTGCATAGGTTGATGAACAAATGTTATATGTATATCATTCCACCCCAAAGAACTCTGTAAGATATTTGTTCACCAGGTCCTGAACGATCTTGATAACCTCCTGAGGCTCCCCGATTTCCGCCATGTCCTGGCTGCCCTTGTCTACCCATTGCTTCACAATTGTATTGGTCATACGATTCATCACGTCCAGAGTTACCTTGTACTCTAAAAGATGCACCCAATATTCGAATTCTAAAAGGATTTAATATTTCTACTTCTGATTGTGTATGTGCTGTTCTTGCGCAGCAATATATCACACTTTCGTGAAGCTTCTCGCCGTACTGCACTTTATATATATCCTGAAATATGTATGTCTTCCGCATTTCTTACTATTTTTCCACCTAGACTTACATTTTCTTGCAAGCGCAAGGGGAAATGCCAAACTCCACTATGCAACTGTATTAAATCCAATTCTCATTGTACCGGTAGCAGCCGCTGCCATTCATGGCCGCCTGTACTGATAAGTAAGTATGGGTGATATTTTATTATTTTGTACAATTCATGTTCGTAAGCGCTGATGTATTTCATCTTCCATTACCGTAATAACCCTCGGACAAGGAAGTAACAATGTTTAAGAAAGTAACCGTGAATAAGACGCTGGGGAAGGGTCAGGGCAGATTTGCTTGGGGGTTGTAGTAAGGGCAGAAGGTTTTAGTACAAACGGTAGAATGTTCTGGTACAAACCGCCAAGAAAATCAACCTTCTAATGTTTGTAGACAACATCTCCACCTTTCCATCGATACACTTGCCTTACCTACTTACAGCTCATTTCTCTACATAAGAAATGCCACCAAAATGACGAGGCCCCATGTCTGAAAATACAGCTAAACGCCCACGAGCTCAAGGGCCTATCAAGCGCCGGCATGCCTCTCTAGCTCAGTCTAAAGCTAGTGAAGCTACACATATACAAGGTCCATCTGAGAATCAAGAGACGGAAAATGAAGGGAGAACCATGAATGAAAACAATAATAATAACACTGCAGATAATCTTCTAGATCATGCATTGACAACAATCACTGAGTTAAGAAGTGAGGGACATGCAACTACAATCGGTAGTGGTCATCACCGAAAGCAATATTCAAAGGTGTTTAAGCTTGCAGCTTTAACATACTGGCGAGAGCAATCAAAGCCATCCCCTGGACCTCAGCTCAGTAAATACAAGATTGCTCAAAACCTCCAAAATCTCCGAAAAGATGCTAAAAGATTGGATATCAAAGGAAGATATAATCACCAGTATGGAAACAAACCAAAAACGGGGAACAGCTGGAAGAACAGCTCAATTTCCAGAGATGGAGGATCATTTACATTCCAAGTTTCTTAACATTCAAGAATCTGGAATCAAAATTAGTCGGTCATGGTTTATGGCAGAAGCAAAGCTTTGGTATGAGGTCAAGTACCCAGAGAAGGTTTTTACAAATGGCTTAGGAGTTAAAAGCTTTGTTGGATTTAAGTTCTCTCGTCCTTGGTTTCAACGGTTTAAGAAAAGGAAGGGAATCAGTTTACGCCGTATAACAAATCGAGCACAAAAGATTCCAGAGGAGCCAGAAACTCCAATCCGGAGCTTTCATAGATTCATTCGCCAACAAGCCAATACCGAAACATATCCTTTACCATCTAACCCACCAAATTTAGAAGTACCTATGCTGGGTCGCTTTCGGTTAGGTAATATCGCTAATATGTACCAAATTCCATTGGAGTTCGAATTTCTCTCAGGCTCCACCTATAATACAGTTGGAACTAAAACAGTTTGGGGCCGATCTCAAGGATCTGGATTAGACAAACATCAGGCAACAGTACAGCTTACAATACATGCAGATGGAGTTCCTCGAACTAAGCCTTTACTTGTGTTTCGTGGGAAAGAGACAAAGATTACAGCAAATGAAAAAAAAGCATGGGACAAACGGGTATGCGTTCAATTTCAGCCAAATGCTTGGGTTGATGAAAATGTTATGCTATACTGGATGAGCCATCAGTGGAAGGCTAGTGTTTATATTCTCTCTGGCTCTGGAAATAAGGAATCGGTACTTAATAATAAGGTTCCACGCATGCTTGTACTTGATATCCATAGAGCACAAAAAACAGATCATGTTAAGATGGTTTTCAAGTCTCTTAATACAACAATGGCCATGGTACCAAGCGGTTGTACTAGTTTAGTACAACCACTTGATGTTTGCATCAACAAACCATTTAAGGACCAGGTTAAAGAGGTGGCCGCTACGCATTATCATTCCAATCTTACTAAGTGGACAGAAGGTATGATAGCTCACTATTACTCTCTATTAACTTCTACTAACTATTGGCATATAGGATGGTTTACAGCTTCTGAGCGCAGGAATTTACGTACACAATGGGTTGGTGAAGCATGGGAGGCTCTCTGCAAGGGACATAAAGAGCTTATTATCCGCTTCTTTCAAAAGTGTGGTATTACAGTAGCACTAGATGGCAGTGAAGACAAAGATATTAACATTCACGGGCTTGACGGGTATATTGTTGGTACCTCCGCTGATACTTCAGCTAGTTCAGTCAGTGCTAAGGAATTGGAGAGTTCTGACTCTAATAATTCAGACAGTACAGAAAGCGAATCTGACTCGGATGCGGAGCCTAAGCCTGCTAGGCACATTCAGTTGGGTGAAGAGATTATTTGAGAGGGTGGCTGGCATGGTAGGGTATGGTCAGTTGTTGTAGGAGAATATGTGTAGCTCTAATGGAATACCATGCATCAAATAATTGAGATTAAGAAAGTAACTATGATTAAGACAGTACCATAATTAAGAAAGTAATCGTGAATAAGACGCGGAGATTGCTTTTGGCAAAACTACCGTACTGTAAAAAAGACTGCAGTCTTGTCCGAGAGTTATTACGGTATTTTTTATTTTTTTATATTTTTTTTTAATTTTTTGTTTCACCCATGTACCCTCACTTAATTACTACATTTGGTTATCGCAATCCCGGGGAGGACAACTCATGATGTGTCCTCTGGAGGAATTTCATTTTTGCATTCCCGGACAGGGCAGTATTCGTGCGTAGAATACTCACAAGAATCGTGAGGCTCCCCGGGGGGGATGTCCCATTCGCGAATGGGACGTCGGCAAAATTCCCGGGCAGGACAGAACAAAATTAAACCAATGTGAGGGGGTTAGGGAGAGAGAGTATCGGGGAGGTTATATTGGCCGGAGGGGATAATGATATTAGGTTGGTTTTCGCAGGACCATGTTGTTGAGCGTAGCTGTTTCCAAATGTGAGTCAATTCAGGCGCAATGACCACGGAACACAGGATACCATAGGATTGCCATATACCGTTAGTACGTGTCTCAAGTGATCGGAAACCCTGTCGGTCACGAGCCTTCCACATGTTTTTTTTTTATTTTTTTTTTAACTCATTATTCCCATTCGATCTCAATAAGGGGACCATGGGGAACCGCCCGTAAGCCCGGGTGGATTCAGGGACAAGGCAAGTAATCTGCCAGGTCCGACGCTAAATACACGTAACGTATAAATAAACACATGAGACTCGCGAGTGGGGACCTCCCAGGCTGTCATTAACCAACAGTGTCGGATGAGCCCGAGGACCCTGACTGGAGGCCCCAGCAGAAAAACAAAATCAGAATCAGAGCATCGCAACATCGTAAACACAGGAAAATCGTGACGGGGGGCCTCCCATGCTATCATTAACAGACGAAGTCAAATGAGCCCGCGGGCCCTGACGGGTGGCCCCCGAAAGAAACACCCCTCCCCCCCCTTTTTTAAACCACCAAACCAATTATCTTCTGGCCATGCGTCTTTCCAGGAAGCCGAAGAATGCTTCCACTGCATCCCAAGCATCTCCTTCCTCCTCTTGAATCCATATTCGGCGGTCTAAATCCTCCCAGTCCTTGTTGCTGCCGAGGGCAGCTCTTTGGTCGTCGTAATCAGGGCAGTCGAAGGTGATGGATGTGTCGACCATCCTGGATGCGATGTCCGCATTGGCATACGCTCGACTCCGCTTTGCCGATCTTGTGGAGCCAATATTTTTGAGGGCCTCGGTTTGTAAGAAGCCATATGTATGCTGACATAGTGTGGCGATTCCACTCAGCCCCTCTTACTCTGTATCCGGGGGCCCTTCATGCGCTAAACCGTTGGGCCTTGGCGATCTGTCTGATGCTTCCCTCCGAGACTGATGGCTCTTGGAGGGAGATTTGACCTAAGGCTGATGCGAAAGCAGCCAGCTCGTCAGCCTCCTCATTGCCTTGGATGCCGATATGAGAGCGGACCCAGGAGATAGTTGTGTCATGGTGATTCTTGTCTCGATCAGCCAAAAGCTTGCCTAGCTCTAGCTCAATGTTGCTTCTTGTTGGTGTAGGCCTCTGGAGATATTGACGGCGGCTGAGATTACGGATGAAGGGTCAGTCAGGATGGCAACCATGGATGTCTCTCTATGTACCTTGAGGGCGAGAACTATAGCTTCTCTTTCGGCTTCTGCTACCGTAGCTTCCTCACCGAAGTAGCCATGTACTCTCGTTTTGGGATTGCCCCTCCTGTCCAGGCGGATGCTGAGTACCCTGCTCTTCCAGTGCCATCTGTAAAGCATATTGTCCAACCTTGGTCCAATAAACGGCCAATTTTTGCCCAACCGCCCTTGGTTGTTGAAAAGGGTCAGCTGGCTTATCGAGGGTGATTGTAACGAGACCGCTGGGTAGGCATTTGTCCGAGTTGCCGAAGCCGAGGGAGGAAAGATCAGAGGAGGTGGTGGTGCTAAAGGCGGAAGTGATGAGATTTTGAGGGACAAAGCGTTCTCGCGTAGGCACGGGGCCCAGGCCTCTTGCGAATATTGAGTTCTCGCTGGGAACATCTCCTTGCAGAGCTCCACGGCTCTCATGCGTCTTCGAGAGATGTAAATTAAAAAGATCACCTGACTGAGAGGGCTGCCTTATGGGGTTCCTTCGTCCATTCCTCCTCTCGCTCTGTCCCTGAATCCACCCAAGTTTCTAAGTAGCTCCTCATAGGCTCCTTACTGGGATCGAACAGGGGTAATGAGTATTTTTTAAAAAAAAAAGAAAAATCCTCTCTCTCTGTCTGACCTGATTGTCCCAAACTATGTCGAACTTTCTGGGGGCAAGTGAGCGGTGTACGAAAGGGATGAGATGTTGGCTTTCTGCTGCCGAGCTCAAGGCTTCAATGACCTCCTCAGTCCACACATTGTTGAAGGCGGAGATAATGTCTTTTCCTAGTAGAGTAATGTGCTCTCCTGCTGCGACGGCCCGTTCTGCCTTAGATATTGTCAGCATCATGTAGTCGATAGCTGATCTATGTTTGCGAGAGCCGTATTGTAATGGGTGGAAGTGATGTAGGTGTTGAAGGTGTTTAGCCACCACCTTTTCAACCAGTTTGTCGATGGAGTTGGACAATGCTATTGGTCTCCAGCCTTTACGAGCTTATGGTTTGGGAATCATCACGCACGTCAGCTCTCTCCAGGAGTCGGGAGTACGCATGCCTGCCTCCAGGCATCTTGCCGCGTCGTTGATAACATGAGTTCCAAGATGTGTGGCCTTAATGATGTTGAGGAGGCGAGAGGAAATCCTGTCGGGGCCAGGGGCGGAGTTGTTTTTGGTTGACTTTCCAGATAAGGCGAATGTTCGATTCGTCTGCCGATCGATATGGGGATGGGGACTGGACAATGAGGGGGCTGTGGGTGGAGGTGGAGGAGGTCACGAAGTTATGGGCCTGGGAAGCCTGGCATTTGTGGTTGTCAAGGGTCCAGATGTTACCGACGGCGTACTTGATATCTCCCCAAGCGGCGCTGGTCTTAAAGGGGTCCTTATCTATGCGCACGATATCCCACGGGTGTCGATTGCCCTGTTCCTTTAAAAATTTCTCCCAGCACTCTCTCTTTTTCCTACGGATCAGTTTTTTAAGCCTCTTGCTCTCCTCCTTGTAATTCTCCGCTCGTGCCTGCCTGGTAGTAGTCAGCTGTGCGCTCGCCTCGTCGTCTCACCATTTCTTGCTATATATGGAGGTGTTCTTCTTCATTTGCATCCCCGGCTAAGCTACCCGTTCGGACCGAACCTTCTATATGGGCATATTATATGAAATTGCATCTATAGTAAGCGCAAACCACAAGTACCAAGTGGGAACAGTAATTTCTGATCGTTGAAACCTTTTCCGCCCTCTGTATCTCAAATACTATCCTAGAATTTGGGCGTATTAGGTTGTGTATTGACCTCGAAATCATCGAAAATGCAGGTGATCCGCAGCCCGGTGGTGATCCGCATCTGGATCGCCCAAGCTATCCTTGTTTTCTTTTCCTTCTAATTGGTTGAATAACACATCCCTGTACATTGTCTTACCCTAAATATATCATGTATATAGAAAACGGGCTCCGGGCCTGATTATTAAGGAAGTCTTCACTCCGCATCATTCGCTTCTTCCAAAGTGCACTCTGCAACTCTATTGTCCCACTCTGCGTATTACCATCCGCTCTAGTAGGCATATTGCTATAGATCCGCTCTGCACCTGTTGCCTCTGCTGCCTAACAAATATTTGCTAAGCCTCTGTTTTGAAGATCACATCAAGGGCTGGACGGAGAAGACAGCCAGCCTTCCTTCGGGTCCCTGACCAGGCTATTTCGTTTTTTATATATACTCAGTATTCCTATTCGGTCCCAGGAAGGGGACCATGTGGACCGGGAAACCGCGGTGGATTCAGGACAACCTGGACAAGGCAAGTTAATCTGCCATATCCGGCTCGCAAAAAGCAAAAGAACGAACTCTAGTCAGTCAAGGTCCTATGCTGTCATTAACGGCGGTTGCGCCCGATGGCCCAAAGAGGCTGACTGAACTTCGACCCAAAGGTGACAAATAAAACCCTCTCGCCAGTAGAAAGTCACCGGAAAATTATTTGAATCAGCTCGCCGTTAAGTTGACAATGGGAAAGTTTAACGGCCCTGCTCGAGTGGAAAATCCTCCTGACCAGGCTAGGAAATTCCAACGGCGGGATGAGCTAAAATCCCAAACAGCCCCTTTTACCATGGTGTCCGTACGGTTTTCACCTGGGGCACCGAGTTGTCAACAGACCAGGCATAACTCCCAAGTTAGAACCATGCGGAGATTGGAATACCACGCCCTGAAGACGATTAGGGGGGGCTTCAAGCCTTCAACGGGAGCAGCCATGGGAAGCTGGGCTGGATCGCCAATATAGAGGAGGGAGACGATTGGGACGCGGTGGAAGCCTTCTTTAGTTTTCTTTATAAACGAATGGCTGGAAGGAGTAGCCCTTCAGGGTTATATCACTTATGTCGTTTCGCGGGTAGCCACTAGACTCTTGAGCTGTGCTGTTGAACCTTTCTCATCATATCGGGTATTCGGCGGTTCATTCTGTTTCTGGTACAAGCTTCAGTCAGTCCCTCCTGGGTCCTCTGGCGTCAAGCCGGTTAATGATAGCATGGAAACAAGTGGCTTACGATTTTGTTCTGTTTAGTATGCTTAGTCCTGTTTTGTCGTGTATTTAGCGTCGGACCTGGTAGTCTGGCGGCGGACCTGGCAGATTTACTTGCGTTGTCCCTGAATCCACCATGGTTTCCGGGGTGCCAACCAGACTAGGTTCCGGGTGGCTCCTCATGGTCCACTTACTGGGACCGAATAGGAGTAATGAGTATTTAAAAAAAAAAAAAAAAGGATCGCCACGCCAGGCTAGGATCGCCAATATAGAGCCTCTGCAGGACAAACTGGGCGACCTGTCAGGATCGTGGGCAGCACGGTCGCTCCGTGCGGGTCATCGGCAGATCAAGGCGTTTGTCGAAGCAGCACCACATGGTACGACAGCCGCGACACCCACTCACGCAGGGACGGAAGCGTTATTCAAGAGCCGCACTGAGATCAAAGTAATCCTAGTCCGACTGGCGAATAGAAAGGAGGTGGCCAGAACCAAGCCACTACACATGGATGAGGATGGATCGAGGGCGCCCAGAAAAGCTGGCTGCAACACATCGGCAAAGCGGACTCCACGCGTGTGCGGACAGTGGGTAGAGAACGCACAGCACATTACCGGTACCTCCGAGTGTCGAGAGTTCAAGATACGCACCGTTACGCACGTGGGTAGAAGTGGGTAAGCCGGCTATTTTTTTTTAAAATACTCATTACTCCTATTCAGTCCCATTAAGGGGACTATGAGGAGCCACCCGGAAACCCGGGTGGATTCAGAACAAGGCAAGTTAATCTGGCAGTGGGTAAGCCGGAAGAAGGAAGGAGGGAGACGATGTCTTTGAGACCACAGAGGCCTTCTTCAATTATCTCCATGGCGTTTACTTTTGTTTTCCTTTCGGGTCGTGGATGCAGCTCGGGCATAAGCCCGTTAATGAAGGCATGGGATCTCAGCACCTGAGTCCGTGTATTTCGCATCGGATCTGGCAGATTAACTTGTCTTGCCTATCCTATAGCTTTCGATTCAGACCTCCGCGTTGTTGAATCAATTGTGGATAGCTAATTGTGGAAGAAGATGGTGTGGTGGAGGGGAAGGGAAGGGCAGCTCTAGCCAATTCATTCGAGGCAACCCGTAAGGAGTGGGAGGGGTATCTAGATAAGGATGGTATTTACGGAGACTAGGCTGTCGGAGAAAGAGAGGATCATTGGTGGCCTCAAGGATGAAATTCTATGCTTAGATAAAGAACTTTCTCACTTGATGTAGACCTTGGTAGGTTTTGCAGTCCAAGGGGTGGCTCATATGAAGTTAATTGAGAGCTTGGAGAAAAAGGTTCTTAAATTGAGGTGGGAGAAAGAGAAGTGGGTTGAGCGAAAGGAAATGGTGGGAAACCAACTACAGATTTGCGAGAGGAACTGGAAGGAGTCGGCAGAGAAAGAGGTGGGAGAAAAATCAAGGAAGATGTTGGCTTGCGAGCGGAAGAAATGGCAGGCAAAGGGTAAGGCACTACCGGTTGAGACGGTATCGGTCGCAACCCACTCAGACCAACAGCAGAAG
Organism: Terfezia boudieri ATCC MYA-4762; assembly: GCA_003788615.2. Lineage (NCBI taxonomy): Eukaryota > Fungi > Ascomycota > Pezizomycetes > Pezizales > Pezizaceae > Terfezia > Terfezia boudieri. The sequence goes on along the minus strand of ML121604.1, from coordinate 167,396 downwards.
AGGGGAAGATGCAGATGGAGGTTGCAATACAGACAGAGGTAGTGATCAAGGAGAGTGGGGCAAGAGATAGTGAGGATGTTGTGATGGCAGATAGGTAGGATATGTATCAAGACCTTTCTGGGTATGAGGATGAGGATGAGGCCCTAGCAGTGGCATCACCAACTGCAAGAAACAGGCTGCGCCACATCCGGCAGCAAGGGCTTGAAAGAAATCCCGGTCATCCAAAATACCCGCCCAGAAGACACTGCCTAATGACAAATTGGGGAAGGCGGTTGTGATTCATGGGATCATACAGGATATGGAAGTGAGGGGTATAGAAATAGGCGAGCGGAGAGATTCAAGTGTCCAACGAAGGAATATACGAATAGAGCGAGTTGGTCACAGCAGAGAGAAGAAGAAGACGTTCGTATGAGCAGTGAGTGCAGGTGCAGTGAATGCATGTATTGTATCGTCGTGAAGTGATCTCGTTCAAGCAGACAATGAACGAGATATATATATGTTCTGGTCCGTTCCGGGATTCCGGTCCATACCGGTATGGACCGGGCCGTTCCGGGATTGCCGGGCCGTTCCGGGATGGCATATATCTACACTCTGAGCGATGAACGAAGGCAAATTGAGTGGAAACCGGGTCTATTATATTTTATACATAACAAAAGCTCAAACTTCACTACGAGTAATTTCATGATACCTCTCGTTCATAGTACTATAGGTCTTGTTCTTTTCTGCATGCAGCAAAGTATCACGAACATGTTACATCATGCTCCAAAGCCACTTGTTTCCCATCATTACTTTCCTTCCATCGCAGTTATTTGGGTCTCGCAGGTATGCTTTAATTCTGCGATACCTAGGTAGTTCTTGTTAGTCACCATGTACTTGAATTGGATATTAAGGAATTACTTCTCAAAGGTCACCTGGGATTTACTTCAATAATTGCGCTTCGAGATCGAGTGAAACCTAGGGGGTGAAACTGATCCAAATCAATAGCACCATGTAAGGGCGGGAATGTCGTGGTATGTTGGTAATTCCGTGGTGTGCTCTGGTAATGTCAGTGTGCACAATATGTTACATTGAACAAGTGTGTTGCGTTGAAGAAAATTCTCACCATACCGGTATAGACCGGGCCATACCGGTATGGACCGGATCCCGGAACGGACCAGAACATATACATGGGTCCGTTGCGATATCCAGTCCATACCGGTATAGACCGGGCCATACCGGTATGGACCGGATCCCGGAACGGACCAGAACATATACATGTATGAACGCACATCTAAAAGAGAAGAAGAAGAACGAATGTGGTGAAGCACGCCTGGCGTATGGCGTGCAGGAAGCGTATAGCAAGGCATGGGCTTTAACAAGGGGGATGTTCAATCCCATACGTCAAGTTGTCACAGGTTGGTCAAGTTAACCGATCCATTGACCAATTTACAAGTCCATTTGGCCAAACTGGCGGGTTGGCAGTTGGATCATCTCATACACCAAATGCACTAATGACCCACTCTATGTCACGCTAATTCACCGTCGCATGCACCAATGTCACGATACTGTATGTTCAATATACAAAACAAATGACCGCGCCAACAAATAAACAAACACAAATTATCACCACACCAGCAAACAAACCAAAATATTAACGCAAAAAATTTAGAAAAACAAGAAAAAAACATAGATTGCGACAGGGAAAAGTTAATAAAATAAAATAAAAATCCAAAATATAACGCGACGGTAAAAGATTTTGAAAATTGAAAAAAAAAAACCGCCCTGATCATTGAGCTTGCTTATGGCCTGCTCAGTAGGTGGTGCCTGCTGAATTGTTCAATTTTACCACCGTTGCTTTGCCCCCTTACCCTGAGGGTTTCTATTCGCGAAGGATTAGAAGGGGAGGTAAGGTACTTGTCATACCATTCGTAGACCGGGTGTGTTCTTGAGAGGAATGTTCTACGCACCAATACTGTCCTGCCCGGGAATGCAAAAATGAAATTCCTCCGGAGGACAGATCATGAGTTGTCGTCCCCCGGAATGCGATAACCAAATGTAGTAATGTAGTGAGGGTACATGGAAGATAAAATAGCAATGAGTGAAAAAAAAAAAAAAGAAATGGAAGATGAAATACATCAGCGCTTAGGAACATGAATTGTACAAAATAATAAAATAACACCATCAGTACGGACGGCCATGAATGGTACTTAGTAATGAAATATCACCATGATCCTCAAGGTCCGCTTCCAATTTCGCTTCCAAGTCCGCTTCTAAGTCCAATTGCGACTGTGTATCTTGGTCGATAGGAGTTATGTGATGGTGCTACAATGAGAATCGGATTTAATATGGTTGCATTATCCGGTTTGGCATTTCCCCTTGCATTTGCAGGAATTCTGTCATAATGGTCAGCCAAGGTGAAAAAAACAAAATTAATACAGAATAGTAAGCCAAGGTGAAAAAACAATATTAATACAGAAGGCTGAAGACATACTTTAGGCTATAAATAGGTGCAGTACGGCGAGCAGCTTCACGAAGTGTGATATATTGCTCCACAATATCAGGCCATGCACAGTCAGAAGTTAAAATATTAAATTCCTTTAGAATTCGAAATAGGTGCATCTATTGAGTCTGGAATGAGTTGTAGCTCACCAATTGGATAGTGTTGATCCAATAAGTCTTATGTAGTTAATAACACATAGCGGGGAGGATGAGGTTTTCGCACAAGACATAAAGTCGTCAGTCATCTGTACCATATCTATCTTGCCGAGGGAAATGCACACTAACAACATCTCCGATAGCAAAACCTCAATTTTATGTCGTTCATACCGCTTCACCATATTTTGATGGTGAATATATAACTGTGGAATCAAGCATCATAACCTACCATTTATATACTTTATCCGCAACCCTACCTTAACCGGCCTGTATACGCATATCCACCGGTGAGTCTACCTTAACTATATGTAACCACCATACTTGTATTGGGACAATTCCCGGGGAGGACATCCTGCCCGGGAATAGGTATTCCTGCGTTGGGATGTCCTGCCCGGGAACTGTCCCATTCGCGAATCTGCCGATTCCCGGGCAGGATAGAACATAATATATACACGGAGGTGCGGCTGGTTTGTACCGCCCCTTCCCTACCGCTAAGCAGGAGCAGATATGCGAAAGGAAAGAAGACTTGCGTATTGGCGAGTTCAGAAAAACAAGTGTGTGGTAATTGTGAAAAAATAACGCTGGGTGATTGCACGTCAAGCTGGGGACGGGGCGAATATTAGGTATATCGCATGCTGAATATCGAGCTGGGGAAGAAGCGATTATTGGAGTCGGCGGGTTTAGGGTAAAATGCGAATGGTGGATTTGAAAAAATAACGCAGCCATGGTTGCACGTCAAGCTGGGGAGAAGTGAATCAAACAGACCAAGGAATGAAACTCTGGATCCATGTCAACTACCAACGCCCAACGATACACCGAGGGTAGAGTTGCCAGTGATTAGAGAGGAGAAGCGGAGTTCTGCCGAGCAAAGGGAGCTCGAGCGATATGAGAGAGAGATTAAGAAGTTGATGGACAAATTTAGAGGAAAGGAGAGAGTGAAAAGGTTCACAGAGATGGACCTTAGCCAGTGGATAGAGTGGGACTGTTTTTTTACAATATATGATGTGTTTCCTGAATCCTATAGCCTTCGATTCAGACCTTCGCATTGTTGAAACAATTCTTGAAGAAGATGGTGTTGTGGAGGGGAAGGGAAGGGCAGCTCTAGCCAATTCATTGGAGGCAATTCGTAAGGAGTGGGAGAGGTATTGGGATAAGGATAGTATTTACGAGACTAGGCTGTCGAAGAAAGAGAGGATGATTGGTAGCCTCAAGGATGAAATTCTATTCTTGAACAAAGAACTTTCTCACTTGAAGCAGACCTTAGAGAGCTTGAAGTTTTTAAGTTGAGGTGGGAGAAAGAGAAGTGGGTTGAGCGAGAGCAGATGGTAGGAAACCAACTACAGATTTGCGAGAGAAGGAGGCAGAGAAAGTGGCGGGAGAGAGATCAAGCAAGATATTGGCTTCCGACCAGAGGAAATGGCAGGCAAAAGGTAAGCCACTACCGGTTGAGACAGTATCAGTTGCAACCCAGTCGGACCATTTTAAAAGAGGAGGTAGTGAAGGTACAGGTGGAAGTGGCAGTTTAAACAGAGGCGGAGATTGAGAATAAGGGGGCAGGGGATAGTGAAGATGTCGTGATGGCAGACAGGTTAAGCATGTATGAAGACCTGTCTGGGTATGAGGATGAGAACGATGCCCCAGTAGTAGCTCCTCCAACTACAAAAAAACATGCTGCACTACGTTCGGCAGCAAAGAGTGGTAAGAAAACCCGACCAGCCAAATACCCCTACCAACCATAACACCTAGTGACAATAGATCAAAGAATTGTGATTCATGGGGTCCCATGCTAGAGACCCATGGCAGAGATTATAGAGGATACAGAAGTGCGAGGGTTTATGGATGCACGTTGCTCCTGGAAGGTAACCGGAGACTTGGGAAAGCCACCAGCTCCATTGTGGTGGTTTTGGACAGGAAGATAGCCGTTGGGAGTCACCTAAAAATGAGGGGACCTGGCTCCCAATTGAGGCTTATGACTTTGACAGAGGAAATAAATTTGCGGAGCGACCATTAATGGCTTTTACCTTGTCTGGCATTTCGCACCCCATACAGTTTTTATAGAAGGCGGGTCTTCTACAGTTTCAGGGTTGTTGTTTTTCACATTGTTCCGTGAGCGTACCGAGTCTTTTAATATGAGGGAAGGGGACCGTCTCATAGCCTTAGGCTCCACAGACGTATAGATTCTATTAAAAAAAAAAGAAAACTATGCAGGCGCCAAGCTTAGCTAGAAAGTTTGCGGTGAGGAACCCCCTGGTGTAGCCCCTGCATGCCAGAGGTGCCCCAAAATCTGGTGCAACAACACTAACACTGCCTTGAGGACACTTTCCCTTCCCCGGCCTAGCCCCGACGGTCCTCTTATTCCTCCTCCGATGCTTTCTGCTCTCTTTGGAAACTCACTCTCCTGCGCGAGTCCCTCCAAGGTTCAGGTGAAAAGAAAATAGTTTCAGGAGGCACAGTAAGAGTCCTGAGGGAGTTTTCCCTTGCTACAAAAGTAGTGGTGGTGGCCAGCCGGGATGGCCATAGACACTAATGCTCTAAAGTGAACGAGGCCATGGACACGACTTGGATTGGTATATAACCGCGTTAGCTGCTTGTGTTGTTAACATTCATAGAGGTGTATACAACTTGGAATTTGAACCCAACGGTCAAGACACAACAAACACATAAAGCATCATCACAACAATGTCGGATGATTACCTTACTTTGAAGGCCGAACTCTTTCTGTACTTGCAGACCAAGGCAATAGTAACCTTTGACCCTGATGCCAATAACTACCACTGGTGTTCGATGACGGGGTGCGTGGTAGGGTTGGAGATAATAATGGCCTTGACGGATTGTCTGGTTACAGATTGGATAGCTCGAGGGATTACATGTATGAAGGATTTTCAAGAAAGGTCTGAAAGGAAGAGTTTGGAGGAGACTGAAGAATTTGTTCGGAACGAGGTAGATATATATTTGCGGGAGAAACTGAAGGTGGAGTGACGTAGCATACATAAACGGGTGTGGGCCATGAAGGTAGAAGTGTATGAAATTTGGGTTCGTCAATTATTAAACAATGTTTCTGTAATTTAAACTCGCATAAGGCCCGGGCCGCTGGGGAGAATACGGAATGGCCGGGCTAAAGAGAAGGAGGTTTGGTGGCCCTTCATGGTCCCACCGAATACCTAGGAGTAAGGAGTATTATTTTTTTTATTTAAAAATAAAGATATCTGGTGTCGTGGTTACGGGACATACCTTGTAGCGGTTAACCAAGCACCAAGCACCGGTACGTGTTCGAGAGTATCTCACGATACCGCGAGTCCCCCGACTCACAACCAGCATCATGCGAAGGAGGTCGTCGACGGCTTCAAGAATATCTCATTGTTATCCCCAGCGACCCTGTTCCCCAAGTTTCCCCCAGCCTCCTCACAACCCCGAGGTTTTTTTTTTTTTTTGTAGTCTATATGTCTGTGGAGCCTGATGAGATAGTTGAGAAATAATCCCCTGTAAATTAATTTAATAAAGTATATAATAAATCATGATATAAAAATAAATTTTTCAAACTAAAAGAATACTCATGAATAATATCTAAAACCATATCCCTTTTTCCTTTAAAGTGCCCAAAATATTCACTAAAAAAAGAACTTGGCAAGTAGAATTAGGTTTAACTAGTAGAAGATCAGGTACTGTAATTTAAACTACAAGCATATTATATTATAGTAGTTCTTCATTATCTATAGATATTATTATTTTCAAGTTCTAGTCTTTCTTATAAGTAACTATAATTTCACTCTTAGTAACTATAAATCTTTTACTAGGTGATATACAGTATTCTAATATAAAGAAATAATCATTGGATACTTATACCTCTTGCTGCTGCTCCATTTTCTCCTACTACTACTGGCCCTTTAGTTTCTATTCTAGTTCTAGTAACTTAAACCTTAATCCTAGTCCTGACCTGCATGACAACAGACCATATCTTAGAAGTTCAGATTAGGTACTCACTTATTCAGGAATCTACTAGAACCTTCTAGTAGATTCATATTGTAAGGAATAGAATATTTTGTTGGAACTCTATAGTTTTCTAGTTAATGTACAAATCTTCTAGTCCATTGTATCTATGCTTTGTAATCTATGATTTATACTATGAATTATGAGTCTTAAATGAATTGGATCCCTATATTTGCTCCAATTTCACCTTATCATTCCAGTCAACTTTAGCAGCCAACTTGAAGAATTCGGTGAATTCATACATATGTTCCGGGCCCACAGCGAGAACGGTTTATTATCTCGCTGCTGGCCCGGACCCCTCGGGAGAACACGGGAGCTCATTATTACCTAAGTAAGTAAAATTGATATATAGTAGATATAACGAGAAATAAAGCATGCGATCGAATACAAAGTACAAGTAAAGTAGGAAATGAGATTGGACAAATGAAAAGTAGTTAGCTATAATGTGGAATAAAGCACGCGATGCAATATAAAGTATGAGTAAGGTAGGAAATGAGATTGGATATTAAGCAAAATGGCTGGCAACATGTATAGTGCCATCCTTAGGATTCTGATGAGGACATACTGGAACGAGATTTGTAGGATGACATCGGGCAGTATATTCTTGGGTCCACGCAAACAGGAACAGTGGCAGGTTGGAAATTTGCCTATATATTTTCACTTCGTATCATGTCACGCTGAGCCACTCTTTGCAACTACTAAGTAGGCAAAACTGACCTATAGGTTGATAGGTATATCATTGCATACAAAATAATGACCGCACCAAGAAATAAACAAACCCAAAATACAAGTCAAATTATCACTACACCAGCAAAGAAACCCAATAATATTAACCCCCCAAAAAAAAAACTTAAAATGCGACAGGCAAAAAATAAAAAATAAAAAGATCACATAAAATATTATACAACGACAAAAAATAAAACAAAAACCTCAATCATTGAGCCAAAAAAAAACGGATCATTGATAGTCCCCAGTGAGTATCTAATAACTACAAAGCTCAATTGTCGAGTTTAAAAAAGAAACAAGAAAAAGCTTAATGATCACGGGTTTTTTTTTTCTGCCATTGCATTATGTCTGTTATTACTTAGTTTTTTTATTTTTTGCCTGTCGCATTCTACGTTTTTTTTTAGGGTTAATATTTGTGGTTTGGTTCTTGGTGTGGTGATAATTTACTCATTTGTTCATTTGTTGCGGTGATTGTTTTGTATCGGTGGTGGTTGTTTTGTATCAGCATGGATTCAACATTTGCTGCATGCAACGGTGAATTAGCATGAGATTGGTGAATGGGGACTGGGTATTAGTGCAATTGGTGTTTGGGTCGGAACTCACTCGACAGCCATATCGAAAATATCAAATATACCATGAACCTCAATTTTCTCATACTCGCGGGTGGCCCGGTCATTCCGTATTCTCCCGCTGGGCCCGGGCCAGCCAGGAGATGGGTGGTCTCGCTGTGGGCCCGGGCCCCTCGCGAGAGGCCCGGGCCTCTCGCGAGTTTAATTTTCTCGCTGTGGGCCCGGAACACATATATAGCGGATGTAGTGCAAGCTCGTACTCGCAGTTTTATTGTGGTTCAGAACGTGGGTAAGCCATTGAACAGTGGGATCCGATCTCTGAACCTTGCTGAAACCTTGCGTGATGCTATCAACTATACGTAATATGCTCTTTCACTCATGTCCTTTGAGTCCTTTAACTAACGCTTTGATTTAAATAGGCCATCGGTCACTATATAAGAAAGCCGGGATATTGCATTGCGATGTTTCGATCTACAATATCATAAGGATGCGTAGCACTTCAAGCTTAAAAGGCTTTTTGATTGACCTCGATTATGCACACCAGCTCTCCAATTCACAGGAGCAGTCTCCATGTATTACTGGTACTGCCCCTTTCATGGCCCTCGAACTTCTACAAACCCCCGGCACCCCTACATGTCATACCTGGAGATACGATTTAGAGTCCTTTTTTTACGTGCTTATTTGGTTATGCATCATGAACCCTTACAAAACGTTGAACTCGTGGGTACAATGCTTGGCAAGTCCATTATGTGCATCTATCAAGAAGGAGGATGTTACATGGGCTTTTGAAGAACGGGTATTGGACAATTTCCATGATATAATTAATCCCCCCTTGCGTTTGGGCTTCGGGAGATTTTATTCTACAAACAAATGGATCCCCGTGAGTTGGAAGAATTGGATGCAAAAAGGGTTGACAAGAAAAATTCAACTTGGAACTCCAGCTGGCGATGGTGCTAGATGTAATATGTACGACAGGATCATCACAGCATTCAATGATTGTATCGCCACGCTAGCTGGGAGTGAGGGAGAAGAGAACAACAGGCGACCTCTATATGCCAGCAACCTCCGTATGGCGGCGACCTCTATATGCCAGCGACGTCTATATGGCAGCAACCCCCATATGCCACCGACCCCTATAGGATAGCGACCTCCATATGCCAGCGACCTCCGGATGTTGGCGACCTCTATATGCCAACAACCTCCGTATGGCGGCGACCTCTATATGGCAGCGACCTCCGTATGGCGGCGACCTCTATATGGCAGCGACCTCCGTATGGCGGCGACCTCTATATGCCAGCGACCTCCCTCCGTATGGCGGCGATCTCCGTATGCCAGCAACCTCCATATGGCGGCGACCGCTATATGCCAGCGACCTCCGTATGGCGGCGACCTTAGGGCGACACCTAACCCCCCGAACCCCAAAAAGCCAACAACCCTGGCACTAACCGTGGTCCTACACGCTACCCGGCAAAATACAAGCCACGTCTGATGCGCCGCTGGATCGGCGAGGACAACCAGATGCGCCAAATCCAGGGCATTCGCTGGTTGGCACAAGATGACAGAAGGGATGGGAAGTTGGCTTCGTCCGTCGCTAGTTATCTCCCCGGGGAAAGACATCGACACTAGGCATGGGTTCCGCATGCGGAGGAGGATCTTCCGCACCACAACGTAGAATTGGACTATATAATTGATTAATTAATCCTTCCGGCGGGTTTAGCGGCCTTTCTTCAGTTTGCGTATGGACACTTGAGCGCGTTGCATTTCCATTTCATACTCGAGCGTGTTATTAATATATGTGTGTTTCCACTCGAGCGGGAATTGTGTGTTTTCCCCTTGAACGGGTTACGGGGGTTAGGATAGCCTTTTTTCCGCTTGAGCAGGCGGTTAATGTTCCCTTTCTCAACCTGCGAGATATTTAGAATCATTTTCTGGTGTCTTTCTACTGGCGAGAAGGTTTATATTTGTTAGCTTTGGGTGAGGTTCAGTAAGGCCTTTTTGGGTCATCGAGCGCAAGCCCGTTGATGACAGCATGGGATCTCGACTCACTTTTTGCTTTCTGCGCGCCGGACCTGGCAGATTAACCCGCCTTCTCCTGAACCCACACGGGTTTCCGGGTGGATCCTCACGGTCCCCTTACTGGGACCGAATAGGAGTACTGAGTCTCAGAAAGAAAAAGAGAAAAGAATATTTAATTTTTTGAATGGCGTTACTTATCTCTATCCATTAATCTTTCTGGTGAAACATAACTGCGAGAAAGGTCAGCTTCATGCGAGTATTGAGCAAGCTGATACGAACCTAAGTCATAAGCTCCACTCATCCGTCTCATAGCCTTAAGCTCCATAGACGAATAGACTCCCCTCCCCCCCCCAAAAAAGCTCCACTCATGATGCCCTTCATCTTTGACGAATTCCCATCCACATCTCCAGCAAGTAAAGAGATTCTCCAAGGCCCAGAACCGCCAAATACATCAAGCACCGAGCTTAAAATCGCAGTTTCGAGCGTAACTCCACGACACAAAGGTCCCCCGGCCCCAAAAGCAGCATCAATCGATAGAAACTCGATGGGGGATATTCCTACCCCAAATCCATACACTTCAAGTTAGCCCCGGTGACCATACGTCTGCACGTCATAGGGTAAGAGAAAGGAATATCTGGGGAAAGATGGGATCGACGAAATCCTCCACAAAATACCCGGCTGCCAGTCACTGGGAAATCAGCCTCCCTTACTGTCCATCCAGACCGTGTCGGCACAGATAATGCAAGCCATTGCCTTGTCCTGAATCCACCCCAGTTTCCGGGTGGCTCCTTATGGTCCCCATTGTTGGGACCGAAGAGGGGTAAGGAGTATATTGGAAAAAACTTTAAATAATCCAGCAAGTAAAGTGAATACCGCCCTCAGGTGATTCCGTATACTAACGTTTCTTGATCCTCTCCAAGAGCCTCAATGTAGTGGAGTCTCGTTATATGAAACTCCTCGGGACCCGCTTGAAGTTTCCTAAAACGCGAGACTACCTAAAACGAGAAGTTTCTTATAACGAGTTTGGTCTACTTTGATGCCATGAGTCTGGTACCTCTTAGATAATAATTGATCTAGTACACGCAGTTTTAGATAGGTAGAATTAGACTTCGTTTGCCTGATTCTAAGATGAAAGTTGTTTTGTAACAAATTCACAAAATGCGGGGTAATACATATATGCAGCTCCAGCAATTCCAATCACAACCTTAATACTGTAAAATCTCGCGGACAAGACTGCAGTCTTATTTACGGAGGGGTGGTTTTTGCCAAAAGCTCTCTCCGCGTCTTATTCATGAGTACTTTCTTAATCATCCTTACGTTCTTAATCATAGGTACTTTTCTAATTCATATTGGTGCACCTATATTTTTCAATTGCAAAGTTGTAAATACAACCACCTCCGATATACAGTCCACATTCCCAGATACATCTGTTCTAGCCATCTTGAGGGCTTCCAGATCCAAGTGCTTTGGTCTGAGTTTTGGTTGTATGATGGCATTTGAAGTTTTTTTTTTTTTTTTTTTTTTAAATACTCATTACTCCTATTCAATCCCAGTAAGGGGACTATGAGGAGCCCCCTGGAAACCCGGGGGGATTCAGAAGAAGGCAAGTTAATCTGCCAGCTCCACCGCGCGCGAAAAATCAGAGTAAAAGAAGAACAAAGCGCAGGACCCCCATGCTGTCATTAACCGACAAATGTCAGATGACCCCGGAAGGCCTGACTGAAGTCTTTCCTCTCGCAACATATACTGTAATCAACAAGATGTAAAGCAAAAGGTCTTGAACAAAAAATTGTAGCAAGTACTGTAAGAGATCGCTATCAAAAAAGGAAAGGAAGTGATGAAATGAGAATCGTTAATACTGTCCAAAAATCGCTGCCTCGAAACTGTTCAAGCAAGATGTCAAAGCCCCCATGCTGTCATTAACCGGCTATATGCCAGATGACCTCGAGAGGCCTGACTGAGGCCTGCACGAAAACCCGCTTCCCAATAGATGTATGTCATAACTCATCCTCGCCCAGAGAGCTTTTTGTACATGAAGCCAAAGAAAGCCTCTACCGCGTCCCACTCTTCCTCGCCCTCCTCTCTGATCCATATCGGTCGGTCGAGATCCTTCCAGTCATTTGCGTTGCCTAGTGTTTGTCTTTGGTTGTGGAGGAGAGGGCATTCGAAGGTGAGGTGGTGTCCATTTTCCATATCATGTCCGCATCAACATGAACTTGTGTCTGTTTGTGGAGCCAGCTTTTTTGGGGGCCTCGATCCGCACGTATATGCTGATAAAGCATGGCGATTCAAATCGCTCCTCCTCGGGGGCCGTTCTGGCTTTGGCGCGGATGGCTTTGGAGGTCTGTCTTATCCCTCCTGCCGTTACGGTGGGTTCTTGGACAGTGAATTGTCCTCGTGCGGATGCAAATGCGGCTAGCTCGTCAGCCTCCTCGTTCCCTTTGATGCCGATGTGGGACCGGACCCAGGAGATTGATGTGTCATGGTGGTTGGGTTGGCGTTCTGCTAGGAAATCTCCTAATTCTAACTCGATGCTGCTCCTTGGTGGTGTCAAGCCTTGTGATAATTTCATGGCTGTTGAGATGGCAGAAGTTGAGTCGGAGAGGATCGCGGCCAAGGATGAGTCTCTGTGTGCTTTTAGGGCTAGGACTACCATCCATCACCGGGTAATGCATCATCACCGGGATATGCATCAGCCCCCACGTGAACCCTGTCGGTCCATTCTTGGCGGCATAGCGGACTGCAAAATGAACGGAACCATTGCCAGCAAAATGTATATGCCTCGTAAAGATATAGAGATTCATTGACATGTGGTGAGAATGCGAAATGGGTGGGTTTGGATAGGTTAATAGATCGATTTTTGGGTGGCATCTAATATTCCGAGGCAAAATAGGGACAAGCAACTGACCCGCAGTAGTGACCAAGTCTGGGGAATATATATAAATTGGGGTTTGAATAGCATAATCTAGGGTGTATAGATGCAGTTTAAGTTGCTTAAAAGTGATAAAGCGATTAGTCTAACTTTGGAAGGCGAGCGGGACTTGGTGCACTTTTCCGAGATCTGTTTATATAAAAACCTGAAGCAGCCTGAGCCGCACTGAACTCAGCTGGACTAATTAGGCCTTGCCTATGCGAGCCCAAGTCCGTCTCAGTCCGCCTGAGTTTATCTGGCCCACCTGAGTCTGCTAGACTAAATCTGAAGCTGCCTGAACTCGACTGCATAGATACTGGGCATTCCTGACCTTGTCTGACAAATCGTGGGCTAGACTAAGCACACTAGAACAATATTGAACTAACTAGACTAATGGGTACTACCTCTAAACTGTGTAATACCACTGGACCTTCGCTTGAGCTTCTCTTTACCAACCTGGCCCTATGCAGCCCTATACAGTCTTATGCATATTAATTTGGGCTCCCATAAGCTAACTCAGACTTACCTGAATCCACCTGAGTTTGGACAACCCATTTGAGGGTCCGTGATTATATAGAGTAGTAAAGAAGATAATGTCCAGTACATTGAGATAGATGCAGGCATATATACTAGGTCAAGCTAGCCTGAGCCGGCTTAGGTGACTTATACTAATTGAAGTTTAAGCTTGCTTCTGGAGGTACTGCCTCTCAAGTATACTAAAGCAAACTAGACCTGCTGAAGCCAACCCCAAGTTATTATATAAGGGCCAAAAATAAATGCTGGTGAGATTAGAGTAGTTCAGATATGTATTAGTATGCTCCGGCGAGCTCAACCGACTTGAGGTAACCTAATGGTAATTCATAAGAGTTTATACTAGTTTGGGACGTCTCAAGCAGCTTCAAGCAAATATATATTAGCTTATTGAAGTTCAATATTGCTATGGTGAGCCTAGTCTAGCCCACAAATTATCAGAGAAGGTCAGGAATGCGGCAAATGCCCAGCATCCATTTAATTTATGCAGGTAAGTTCAGGTAGCTTTAGATTTGGTCCAGCAGACTCAGGTGGGCCAGATAAACTCAGGCGGACTGAGACGGACTTGGGCTCGCATAGGCAAGGCCTAATTAGTCCAGCTGAGTTCAGTGCGGCTCAGGCTGCTTCAGGTTTTTATATAAACAGATCTCGGAAAAGTGCACCAAGTCCCGCTCGCCTTTCAGAGTTAGACTAATCGCTTTATCACTTTTAAGCAACTTAAACTGCATCTATACACCCTAGATTATGCTATTCAAACCCCAATTTATATATATTCCCCAGACTTGGTCACTACTGCGGGTCAGTTGCTTGTCCCTATTTTGCCTCGGAATATTAGATGCCACCCAAAAATCGATCTATTAACCTATCCAAACCCACCCATTTCGCATTCCCACCACATGTCAATGAATCTCTATATCTTTACGAGGCATATACATTTTGCTGGCAATGGTTCCGTTCATTTTGCAGTCCGCTATGCCGCCAAGAATGGACCGACAGGGTTCGCGTGGGGGCTGATGCATATCCCGGTGATGATGCATTACCCGGTGATGTATGGTATGGCCTCCCTCTCCCCATCAGCTACTGTGGCCCCTTCACCCAGGTATGAATATGATCTTAGCATTGGATTCCTGTCTTCCAATATCATTGCTGATGCAGAATGGCCTTGTCTTCCCGTGCCATCTGTGTAGCATACTCGCCAGCCGTCATCTAATAACCTTCATATTTTGGCTGCCCATCCACCTTTAGCATTGGAATATGGGTCCGATAGATCGTATAGGATGTCAAGTGTGAGGGCGCTGGGTTTGAAATAGTTGCAATCACCAAAGCTTAGATTGGTTGACTCAAAGGCTGTGGCGGCTTGGAAGGCCCTGCTTATAGTGTTGCAGAGGGAAGGCGATACCATCTCTCTTATGTGTGCATTTCCGGTTTGGACAGCTCGCGCTACCCAGCAGGTACGGAGGTCAGAGCCCTTGTTTTCCAGAGGTTCGATGTTGGCGATCATATTGAGCTTATCTTTCGAGCTCCCATGGTAAGCTCCACATATCTTGCGTAGCGCGAGGTATTCTAGGTGCTCCATTTGGATGATATTGGCCTCCCTCCCACTCCAGAGTTCTGCCCCCCATAAGAAAATTAGACGAATCAAGCCTATGCATATTGCTCTTAGAGCTCGCGGCGACATGCCTTTGTTGCTATTGCCTAAACGTAGAAGGACCTCCATAACTGCCTTAGCTTTGTCTGTTCTAGCCGAGATATGCCTCCTGAATTGAAGTTTGTTGTCGGCGATGATTCCGAGTGTTTTGATGTGTGCGTTATGATGGCCTCCAAAGTCGAGCCTGGCGTTTTTAGAGATGTCCCATTCCAGAATGTCCTTCTCCGCAGCTTTGATAAGAGATGTGTCGACTTGGTTCACCACCATATTGTGCTCTGATTTTGTGTAGTTAGAGGGTGTGATGACGAGAGGGTTGACGTCGGCCGCATAGCTGTATAAGAACATCTGGGGTGGAGGAAGGATCCTATTCTTCCTGAGTGTGTAAGGCATTGGGATGTGTATTTTGTTGCAGAGGGCGGTGGCGCGTGTCAAGGTCCTGGAAATGTAGATTAGGAAGAACACTGGGCTTAGTGGGCTGCCATGTGGAGTGCCTTCGTCCAAGGCGCCTTTCCCTCTGATGGAGTTATCACAAATGATGTCGAAGGATCTGGGTGATAGGAAGGAGTGAATGAACTTTATGATGGCTTGTGGGACCGCAGGGACAGAGTTGCTTAGAGCCTCAATGACGCCTTTCCTTCTTACGTTATTGAAGGCTGAGATGATGTCCTTTCCTAAAAGTGTGGTGTGGCCTCCTTTGGATAGAGCCTCCTCTGCCCTAGATACTGTTGACATCATGCTGTCAATGGCTGACCTGTCTTTCCTTGAGCCGAATTGGAGGGGATGGAAGAGCTGTGTGTGTTTTTGAAGTCGGTCCGCTATCACCTTTTCTCCTAGTTTCCCTACGCAGTTTGAGAGAACGATTGGCCTCCATCCTTTGACAAGGCTGTGATCCTTGTTGGGTTTGGGGATCTTAACGCATGACATGTTTTTCCATACGTGGGGTACTAGAATACCTTCTAGGGTTCTTGCGAGGTCATTGATGACGTGCTGACCGAGGTGGGTATCTTTGATGAGTTTCAGGATGTGATAGGGGATACGATCTGGCCCTGGTGCTGGTTTATCTCGAGTGTTTTGGAGAGCCTTTCTGATGAGCTTTATGTGTTCGTCTGATGCCGTTTGGTATGGGATTGGTGACTGTACAATTATCGCTTGAGGCGCGTTTTGAGTCCCATTGTTGTTTATTATGAGGTTGTGTTTTTGGGAAAGGATGTCGCCTTCCTGGTTCCCCAGGACCCCGCAGGACGTCTTGTTTATTGAACGGGACTTTAGCGATCCTAACGATATCCCAGGGATGTCGGTTTCCTTGTTCTGCCAGATATTTATCCCAACAAGCTCTTTTCTTTTTCCGGATAAGTTTGCAGAGTTTCCGTTGTCCTTGTCTGTACTTCTCGGGTATTTGAAGCCTTTGTCTTTTGTATGGCATGTTGGGACAAGCGTTCACGGAGGGAAAAGGTAATATTGTGTACGAACATGCAGAGGTAAAGGCGATGTTGTATACAAGGTAACGGTGGCCCGCGCAGGCCTGATATGGCAACGATCCCTACGAATAAGAACAAAAAACTAATTGAATCAGATGGTAAATTGAACCTCAGACCAGCAGCCAGATTATTTAATCACTTGTTTTCATTTCTAGTAAATATAAATTTAACATCACAGGTGTAGGGCTAAATTTTGGCCAGATAAACCCTCTCCTGGGTATACAAAAAGGTATGAATACAATAACCTAAGCACCTATCAGTCGTACAATGTGAAGTTGTATGGTAATAGTCTATAAGATTCGTTAGTACTGTAGATCTCATGAGCATCAGGCGATGTCCATGAGATCAAGCCTCCGTTTTTCTTCCAAGCGAGCCGAGGTATTTTTGAGGGTGGCGATAGTCGAAACGCGGATGAGGAGAACGTGGCTCATGAAAGCCAGATCTTCCAACTGCTTGTCTCGAGATACTGCCATGTAAGTTAAACTGGATTGCCTTTCTTTTGGTCCTTACTCAACGATCACCTTAGGTAAGGTAAGTCCTTGTGCTTTGTGGGTTCTTAAGGCCCATGCCAGGACTATTGGGAACTGAATCCATGAACATGCGTTCCCCTGATAATCAAAACGAGCTGTCTTCCAAACGCCTTATATATAGTTGTTGGTGAGGAAGGCGGGGAGGAGAAGAAGATCGGGAAGATGGAAAGGGAACCAATGTTTGTTTGGAGAAGGTGCCCGGTTCTGTGCCCAGCTCCGTACCCACTCTGTACTCGGCTCCGACGCTGATTTCGATGCTGGTTGGCTATAGAAGTTACTCTATCACGTTGGGACCTCCTGGGTGAAAAACTCCGTCCATGGGGAGCTGTCCGAGATCTTGACCTCCAAGTATTTTGCCTCCTCTGCCCTTGTATTGCTGACATATTGGAATCAGTACCATGCTCCACCCTTAACTGCTCTTCTCGCTTCCGCTTCAATAGGATATTGATCAGTTAAACTGCTATAGTGCAGATACTATACAGAGCTCTTACTATTATCTTGACAATCCTTCTGCTCCTACACGCGTTGCAGGTCTTCTTACGTATGCCATCCTGAGTCAACGTCCATAGTCCTGGATCATAGTTACAATAGCAGGGAGGACAACAGAATCCATGAAGGTAGTAGGAGTTGATATCGTGGTTGAGGGGTTGACGGTTTAAGGGTTGATAATACGGTTGAGCGGTTCACGGTTGAGGGGTTGACGGTTGAAGGGTTGACGGTTGAGAGGTTGACGGCTGAGGGGTTTATATAATTCAGTACATCTACGGATTAGGGCGAGCAAAAAGGTCACGTGTTGCTACCACCAAGAATGTTACCACTGACAATTCTGGCAATACCAAGGAATTCGAGTCTACCTAAACAAACAAAATACAGAGGCTCACACCAAAAGTCTTTTCCTCCTTCCGGTTTGGGAATCTTGCATATGCAATGCCTATGTACCGCATGTAGCTTGGCATTCCAAACGGGTTTCTAAACGGGTTCTAATGACAACACATTTTATACCAGCCAAGTAGCGATTTGTTTTACCTTTACCTGTTGCTCGTCTCCTACCTGAGTAGCTTCTTTGGGTGCAGAATGTCTTCATTGTCCCTATGTTGCCTTATGCAGCGTCTGGCTGAAGTATGCCAAGCTACTTCGCCTATGCGGAGAAACTTGGCGTATGTATTACTAATGCAGTAGTCTTAGCATACTCCGCAAGACACATTATGGATGTAATAAAGCTATTTAGGTATATTCAAGGTTATTTTTAGGGCAGAGTGTTAAGGTAAAGCTCATCACATTGCCATTGTAACCCATTTTGGAGCTGAATAATGCCAAGCTGCATGCGGTGCATAGGCATTGCATATGCAAGATTCCCAACCCGGAAGGAGGAAAAGGCTTTTAGTGTGAGCCTCTATACTTGATATAGTCTGGTTGGCACGACCCCTCCACAGTACTTGATATAACAATATACCCCCCCACCTAGTCTCGAACCCGACCGCTCGAGACTATCCCCCACCCCACCTCCATACAAAATAAGAATATATTTGATAGAAGAATATTCTTAACTTTTCGCGGTCGTTTACTAAGGTAAGGTATTCTTATAGCAAGAGTACCTGATTGGGTAATGTATAACAGCCTAGCCAGAATAGGAAGGCTTATCGATAAGGAATAGCCCAACAGCGGAACCGTGGAAGCGTATCAGGCGGATCCCGCTAAAATTCTCACTATCCCTTAGAGGAAAAGCACCAACATCGATGTCTAGCAGTTTTTAGATGCGGAGGGTCATGTCGTCCGACTAGGTCATGACGAGGTTTGTTTGGAACGCGTTGTAATAACACATCGGAATATCCAGACCGAATATCCTAATAACAGTGCTTCTATTGCCTAGTTAACTAACTACAACTCCCACGGCCTATGTCTACTCGCAAGATCTATATTCGGTATGACGCTCAATCGTAACTGTGGTACTATCTACTGGACGCGTGACCTTTATTCGAACGTGGCAAAGATCCTGAGTTCGAATACTGCTATGCCGACATTTAATAGCTTTGCCTTCAGTATCTTCTCGAGTTGTGCTTGACTTCTTGCTTTTCCGGAGTCTGCACTCATATTTCTGAACGCGTAGTGTACCATAAGCCTGCAACCGCTCTGACTGAAGCTTTGTGTAAACTGCATCGACATATGGCCAAACCTCATTGAATTTTTCTGCAGATATGGTGACTGGTTTTGTAAGGTCAAATAACCTAGTTCGGTGGTGGAGAGCATCAGGAGAAATCGGCATCATAGCTTCCGACATGTTGAGTTGATATGGGAGATAAGTGATGTGGTCCCCGTGATGTGTTGGATTGGATTCCGATGTGTTATTACAACGCGTTCCAAACAAACCTCGTCATGACCTAGTCGGACGACATGACGGAATCCGACATGACCCTCCGCATCTAAAAACAGCTAGACATCGATGTTGGTGCTTTTCCTCTAAGGGATGGTGAGAATTTTAGCGGGATCCGCCTGATACGCTTCCGGAACCGTTCTATTATCGCGAACGCCGGCGCATTGAGGCTGCATAATTCACAGACAAAAGAAAAGGCAAGCAAACAGTCATTAATGCCTTCTTCACTTCATCTGGGCTGTTCCTGGTCCTCTTGTACCTAGTTCATTCTCTACCACACATTAATTCTCTTATTTGATGTATACACCTTTAGCAGTTACCCTGACATTTGATATAAGAATATATTTGATATAAGAATATTACCCCCCCGCCGGACGATATTCTTATATTGAGAGTATACCGTACTTTCTTGCCCGCGAGATTTTACGGTATAAGAAACTGTATTACTAAAGCAAAGACTCAAGAAAGCTGGCAATAGCGAGAGTTTCTTATTTTTCCATACATTTCTGGCGGGACCATACTGGTTCTTATATTCGTATAACGAGGTTTCTTTAACCGAGACTTCACTGTAATCCCAATCCCGAACTTCTGTTCCAGTAGAAAAGTAGCCATCTGTAATTACAGGCGTTTCCCAAACCCAGTAGCAGTAATATATGTATGTATGTAACGCAATAGCGCACCTGCAAATCGTAGTTGTATTTCTTTTGGTATCTGGGATCAATTCCCAAGACTGCATTGTAGACGACTACACTTTGTACGTATGTATAGAATATACAAAATTGACTGTGACAATAGCAACACCTCTAGTAGACTCTCGTCATTCTATTCCGTATGTCATTAGATTTTCATATTTTCATTAGCTAACCTCAATTTTCTCTCATCAAGTATTATATCTGCAAGTTCTATCCCATACGTCACGTTGTAAGGTTGGTCAAGTTAACCGATCCATTGACCAATTTACAATTTAAACCTCGCGCTAATTCACCGTTGCATGCACCAATGTCACGATATGTTCAATGTACGTTGCATTCAAAACAATCATCGCCATCCACATTGCATACAAAACAAATGACCGCGGTAACAAATAAACAAACTTAAATGAAATTAATATTATCACCACACCAGCAAACAAACCAAAATATTAACGCAAAAAATTTAAAAAACCAGAAAAAAAACATAGAATGCGACAGGGAAAAGTTAATGAAAATAAAATAAAAACCCAAGATAGTTATAACGCGACGGGAAAAAATTAAAAAAATTAAAAAAAAACCGCCCTGATAATTGAGCTTGCTTATAGCCTGCTCTTCCCCCCCCTAAATACTCATTACTCCTATTCAATCCCAGTAAGGGGACTATGAGGAGCCACCAAAAACCCGGGTGGATTCAGAACCAGGCAAGTTAATCTGCCAGGTCCACCGCGCGAAAAGCAGAAGAGTAAGGAAAAAGAGACAAGACAAAAACTCGTAATACGCAAAGCCCCCATGCTGTCATTAACCGGCTATATGCCAGCTGACCTCGAGAGGCCTGACTGAGGCCTGCAAAACCCCACCAAAGACATACTCGCGAGAAGCAGAAGAGTAAAGAGAACGAGACAAGACAGACTACAAAAATCCGTGATACGTGCAAAACTGCTTCCCAAACCATAATGAGTAAATCAGAATGTGTCAACCAAAGAAATATGAACGAGATATTAAATGTGTCGCCCAAAGAACTTCCTATAGAGAAACCCGAAGAAGGCCTCCACTGTGTCCCAGTCATCCTCCCCCTCCTCTTTCATCCACATCGGGCGGTCTAGGTCTTCCCACTCTTTTATGTTGCCTAGAGCCTGTCTCTGCTCGCGGTAGATAGGGCACTCGAATGTGACGTGATGTCCGCTTTCCGTGTAGTTTTCGCATTCGCACGCGCTTGAATCTGCTTTCCCTATCTTGTGTAGCCACTGTTTCTGGGGACCTCTGTCTGTTCGAAGCCACGTGTATGCTGACAGGGCGTTTCGATTCCATTCACAACGTCTCACTCCAAAGCCTGGGATTGTTCGAGCTTTGGAGCGTAAGGCCTTAGAGGCTTGCCTTATCCCTCCCTCCGTCACGGTGGGTTCTTGTACGGAAAATTGTCCTAACGCTGAACTGAAAGCGGCGAGCTTGTCGGCTCTTTCATTACCTTGGATTCCGATGTGTGAGCGAACCCAGGAGATTGAAGTGTCATGTCCGTTTTGATGGCGCTCAGCTAATAGGTTGCCTAGTTCTATTTTAATTCCGATCCTGGGTGGTCTAGAGTCGGATGCGATGACACGAATTGTAAGAGTGTACAAAAGAAACTCGAGAACAGAATTGATGTGTCATGCAACCGCTTTTTACATGCCGGTCATGCGTCTGTACAGGAAGCCGAAAAAGGCCTCCACCGCATCCCAAGCGTCTCCTTCCTCCTCCTCAATCTATATCGGGAGATCTAGGTCCTCCAAGTTTTTAATGCTGCCGAGGGCGGATCTCTGGTTGTTATAGGCAGCGCAGGCGAAAGTTATGTCAACTTATGTTTTGTCCGTCTTCGGTGTGGTGTCTGCAACTGCAAGCGCTGGACTCTGCTTTGCCAAGCCAGAGATTTTGTATGGCCTCGATTTGTTCGGAGCCAGGTGTACTTACGCTGATAGAGCGTGGCGGTTCCATTCGGGTCGTCTTACTCCGAAGCCTGGGGCCGTTCGTGCTTTGAAGCGTAAGGCCTTGGAGGCTTGTCTGATGCCTCCTTCTGTGACAATTGGCTCTTGTAGGGAAAACTGGCCCAATGCTGAAGCGAATGCGGCAAGCTTGTCGGCCTCTTCTTTACCTTTGATGCCGATGTGTGAGCGGACCCACGATATGGAAGTGTCGTAGTGTATTGTGGCGTTCGGCTAATAACTCTCTTAACTTTATCTCGATGCTCCTTCTGGGTGGTTCGGAGCCTTGTGACATCTTGACAGCCGCGCTGAGACTTGTCATACCATTCGCGGACCGGGTGTGATTCTGGTTGGACTGTCCCCACGTTAGGAATATAGTCTGGATTGAGAGTTCATTAATTTATATATATCTCATTGGGAATGACAGTGGGAATTAACAGAAGGTAGCAAAAGTGGAGGATATATACAAGGAAGTATGGCTAGTTAGCACCCCGCTAAGTAGAAGCAGACATGCGAAAGGAAAGAAGGCTTGCATATTGGCGAGTTTAGAAAACCACGTGCATGGTAAATGTGAAAACGCAGCCATAGGTATAGCTAGGTGGTTGCACGTCAAGCTGGGGACGGGGCGAATATTAAGCATATCGCAGGGTGAATATCGAGCTGGGGAAGAAGCGAATATTAGGGGTATTCAGAGTAGAAGTATCCGGCGAATAAAACCGGATATGAAAAACCGAATAAAAAAAAGGTTGTTTTTTTTATCCGGTGGATATCACCGGATAACGTTTTTTTTATTCGGTTCATACATGGGTTTTCATATCCAGGTAGATATATCATGAGACTGCATAGGTGCTCAGGGGACTGCATAACTTGGCGTATTCAGCATAGCTTAGGCACAACAAAATGAGACTTGAAATTCTCTAAGTCATTTTTTGTATGAGCACCTACTCAACTCATTTGAACCAGCATAACAACTCATCTCAAGCAGCACCTCGAACCCTTCTATGTTAGGGGCAAGCCGGGTGATCAAGACATTATTGTCGGAATATAGAGGTTTGGAGCAAGCGGAGGCAAGATCACATAACTCGGGCCTAACTGCACGTACGGGTGCAGGTTGAACTTAGAATATTACTCGAAGAGCCAATAGCTAGATATAAGAAGTGGGTATATATATAGGAAAGCGGGGTTCGTCAGGCCTGCCAGCTACCAATTGCAACATAACACCTGACGTTATCCAATGGTATTCCACCCTTGTCAGCCTTGCACCATAACATTCTGAGATCATAAGGCCTGAAACATGTGGAATAGGAAATGCCACATGTAAGCAGAAAGTGGAAGCTGATTAGGGGGTATTGGAAAGAGTTAGAAGAGAGGAGTTGTATACAGGTGCAGCGAGTAATAGCAAGAACTGTAGGGGAGGGTTTGGAGGAAGTCGATGTGAGTTTGGATATGAGTATACTACCAACCTATCTCCTCATGCAACCTCTGAACCCTGAGTTCCCCCCCCCCCTTCACCTTCATTCAATTCCCCTGGCCCCCCCATTCCTATTCTCAATTGACCTTTTAAACCTCCCATTCCCAACCCAACTCCATCTTCTATTACAACTGTTGCATGTGCTCCAAGGAACTCATCTAGGATATCAAAAGCCGGGTATAATTTCTCTACCTGCTGGTCAAGTGTCAATTCTTCCCTCACCACCTTACCCCCAACCTTATACTCCCTGATTTTTGTTCCAGCTCCCATCTGCCTTAGTAACTCTTTAGCTTTGCTGTGACATGCAACCAAATATGCAACATGAGCCTGAGTTTTTTCCCCGCTTGGGTCTTGATGAAGAATTCCTAGTTTTTCCACCCACTTCTGACACCAATCCAATTTACTTCTATATGACTGATAGGTAGACCAATTATTCTTTATCAGCAATGCCAGTGAGGTATCTAGTTTCCCTACCCATGCAATCTAGCTTCTAGCTTGTGAACTCAGTGGATGAACATCTTGAGATACTACACTAACGGCCTTTTTCCTCCCTATCTATTATCAAACCTGTTAGCCCCCCCTAACCCTATTATCTCATTTTACCTGCCTATACTTCAGGCTCTATACCGAATACCCTCACAAATTCTAGCCAAACGTCGATTTTGCGTGGTGTTAAGTTGCTCGCAAAATTACTACCGGTGATGATTTTACTAGGATCTGTCACTAGCATGACAAAAGCCATTAGCATAAATTTTTTGCTGACTCATGACATGCTATACATGTGATATACACCCTCATGTGACATGTGCATGCTGGCACATCTCGTGATCCGCTAAGACTGGATAAATGGTCCCAAAAATCACCGTAGAAATGCCCAAATATTCGATCCAGATAATTCGCAAAAGTATCCAGTTTATTTTGAGGGGTATTCAGACTAGCGGACTTTTACAACTGGATAAATCCGGATGTTGTCTGAACCGAATACTTCTACTCTGAATACTCCTATTGGGTATATCTTTTTTTTTTTGAGTTTAAGGTAAACATAAATATGGTAGATATGAAAAGATAACGTAGACATATGCTTAGGTGGTTGCAAGTTTAACTGACCTACCATACTTGTATTAGACCAATTCATAGAGAGGCCAGCCCATGCAGGAATATCCATTCCTGAGCAGGCCAGCTGCCTAGGAACCAGCTCATTTACGAAACACCCGATTCTTGGGCAGAGCAGAACATGATCATGCTTCCAATCAGTAAATCGAGAACAAGCAGAATATGAGATGCATACCTAAAGCTGTATTAACTTGACGGATTTAAAATACAGACTGCTTTCACAAGTATACTCCCCTTAGGCACCCCAACATTGCTCTGGTATCACATAATAAAACTACAAGTACTATCTGCTACGGTACATGAAAGATGAGCTACGTAGAGGACAAGAAAGAAACTAAGCACAAAAAGATATAATTCACCTACTATGAAGTGGGTATGTTATCAAGCCAACTAATTACCTGTTAGCCACAATCCTAAGTCCCAGATTTGTCTTAGGCCCTCTAGATTCCCTTCCAATACGTTGCCCCAAATTGTACTCCACATTGTACTTACTTCTATCTCATTGTGAAACTGCGACAGTGCTTCAACCTCTTCAAAGGACCCTTTATCCTGTAGCCTATAGGCTGGGACATTTGAAAACTGTTAGGGGTATAGTATGGCCAATACCAGTAGAACAAATACCACCAAGTCATCTGATGGCTCCGGCTTATACCATATACGGTGTATAGTAGGATCATCTCCATCTTCAAATGCCTTTAAAGCTAGAGCAATGACTTTAGGTAGGACGCAGATCAGTCCACCAACGTAAGTAGTTTGTATATCTTCGGATATATCAGGAATCTTGAATACGCAGTTGAAGTCACCTGGTGTTTTAAAGTCAGCGAAGTTAAATGGCAGTCCTACAGGGGTAATCCCAAACTGGACATGTGGCAGAGGGTTGTGTTGGAACGCACATCTGACACACCCGCTATCCAGCAAAAGGACTGCCGCTGCCGACAACCGCCAATACCATCAACCACCAATATTGCCGAAACTACCATTTTTCAGCTGAACACAAGAGTCATATAATTGCATACGCAATCATCTTACATTCAAACATACACAATCATTATTATTAATTATTTACGTATGATCTGGTTGCCACCCGGGTTGGGTTGCCACTCGGTTGTCAGTCGTTGTGCATTTCCTTAATTTTCATTAGTCGATTAACATATCCCTGCACTTGTCATTTACCCTGAAATCCTATATATATAGACACCGCTCCAGACCTGTATTTTATTGATAGTCAAGCAAGTCTTCAATTCACCTCGTTCTCACTCATATTGCTCTTCTCTTAGTTCTATTGTCTACTTTGTATCTTACTATCCGCTCTAGTAGACATATTACTACAGATCTGCTGTGTATCCATGTTCACCATCACTATCACCACCGCCTCGCTAGAATCACTTCCACTGCTTAACAAGATATTCCAACATATCTTTTGTTAGGTTATGAGCCCAGCTTGACGCTAGGTTCTATGAAGCTCTTCTGCACGCACAAACAAACAAACGAATTTAATTAATCTTAATTGATTAATTACCCTCTTCTGTCCAAATGAATAATTCCAAATTATCCGCTTGTACAACGGGTATAATGTCAATACCAGAACAGATTGCTGCACTCCAAGCTCTCAATGCTGTAGCTCGTACTACTAGCTCAGGCTCTGGTACAGGCTCCGGCACTAGTGTGAGCTCTGGCATAGGCTCTTCTAGTTCTGGTACTACTACAACTAATAATCCGGCGGACAAATGGGAACCAACTTCAGTTAAACTCAATAACCCTACCCTTCTACACTACGACAATTATCCCTCCTGGAAAGTCGAAGCACAGATACATCTTGATAATGCTGATGTATGGGAAGTGGTTTCTAGCTCTAAAGTTCAACCCTCCAATGATATCCACAACAACTGGAAACAAAAAAATTGGCAGGCACAGTCTTTACTTGTTCAGCTTGTATCTGAAGAATTCAAGGGAACCATTGGTAATCATGAATCCTCTGCTGCCGCTTGGAACATCCTGCAAGATACTCTAGACCGCAAAAATGTTACCTCAGCCATTACTCCTATCAATAATATTTTTGATATGAAGAAAGATCCTTCCAAGTCATGGCATGAGCATATAATAGTGTTTGAAGCTCTCTGGAATATTGTTGTTGTTAAGTTATCTACTGTGAGCACTACAGATAAACTCTGGCAACAGAGCTTTAAAGTAGCATTTATGGATGAAGAGCTTAAGGCTCAGCTTCTTCTTCGCACCCTTCTATCAGAACTTGATAACATTGTGGATAATCTCCGCACTAAGACTGATTTGACCTATAGTGATGTCCGAACTCGTATTCTTGATCTTTCTCCCAATAGCTCCTCCTCTACTGGTTCCGCCTTAATCTCTCATGGTTCAAAAAAGCAGAAGAAGAACTCTACTGACAAGAATAAGACTTCGACATCATCTTTACATTCGGGTATTCCTCCTTCTAATGAATGCTCATACTACTGGAAGCAAAATCTCCCCTCCAAGAACTATAAGCATAATAAATGCTCGGTTCTTAAAAAGGCTTTAGAAGAAAAGAAGAGTACCTCAACCTCTGGTTCAGCAAAGATATCTCAAGCCTCTATCAGCAATTTAGATATCTCCTCCGGTTTTGCTCTTGTCTCCTCTGCTACCTCTTCTACTCCTTCTACGCAATCTATTAACCTTGGACGTTCTTTATCAAGCCTTACATCAATATCACAGGAGGTATGGACTTTTGATACTACTGCTACACATCATATAACAGCTGACTTTTCCTGTCTTCTAGATCCAACTGTAGTATTAATTGGCATTGAAGTAGGTGATGGACGAGTTCTACAAGCAACTCATAAAGGAATAGTTAAGTTTGATATTATGTATGGTAGTCAAAAAGTTCCTCTATCTCTTAGTGATGTTTTGTATATTCCAGCTTGGTCTTGCACATCTTTAGTTTCTTGGAAATATATTGCTAGAAAATGTCGAATGGTTGGAGAAGATGATTGGATTACTATTAGTTTGAAGAATGGGACACATCTATTTACAGCTCGATCTACTGGTTCAAATTTATATGAACTACCAGCTCAAGTGAAGTATAGTAAAGCCCATGCTTCTGTTCAGTTTTGGCATGAAGCTCTTGGACATAGCTCTCTACAGTCTTAGTCTCATGGTATTGAACGATATCCAGATAGCAACCTTATTCCTCCTCACCCTTACAAGTTCTTCTGTGAGACTTGTGCTCAAAGCAATACTAAAAACGTTGCCCCCGCTCCAACTAATGAATGTAGTAAGGTACCGTTTGATCTAGTACATATAGATCTTGCTGGTCCCTTCTCGGTACAATCTTTAGGTGGTTCCCTCTACTATATGACTCTTATTGATAATGCAACTCGATATACTCACATTTATTTTTTAAAGAAAAAATCAGAAGCTGTGAAGTACCTTAAGGAGTTCTGTGAACTTGTTTCTAATCGAACAAGTAGATATCCATGCATCATCAGATCAGATAGTGGAGGTGAATATGTTAATAATGAATGGAATACTTACTGTTCATCTAAAGGTATAGAACATCAAGTTACTCCTGCCTATAGTCCGTAATCAAATGGTGTTGCAGAATGGTTCAACCTCACCATTGCGAACATGTCCCGAACTGCTCTCATATAAGCTCCAAAATTCCTGTAGGCTGAAGCTTTTAACTGGGCTACCTACCTACGAAATCGACTACCTCATTCAGTTCTATAAGGGAAGACACCTTATGAGGCTATGTACAACAAACGACCTTCTATAGGATACCTCCAACCATTCTATACTAAGTGCTACATTATGATTCCTGAACCATGGCAGGGTCCTGGATCTAAACTGGAGCCACGAGCACTTGAAGGTCATTTAATCGGATTTATTGGTAAATCTTTAGTCCGAGTTTTTATTCCATCTAAGAGAAGAGTTGATACAGCTCGCATTGGAAATATCCGGTTTATACTTGCAGATTATATACCATCCACTTCTATTGAGTCTGATCTACCAGCTTCAGTATCAACATCATCTTCTGCTGTTATACCTCCTGAGTTACCTTCAACTCAGGCAGTACCATTCTCACCAGTACTATCTATACATTCAACCTTACAACCAACAAGTCCTACTACCTTTACTATGCCTGGAGCATTTGAAGATAACGATTGCATCACTTCGACCATTGACTCTATATCTTCTTTAACTCTACAAGCAAAAAGTCCTTCCAATATATTACCCTCAACTCAGTTACTGTTACAACCGTCCCTTCCCAGCCTAGTCTGACCTCGTTGTTGTTATTCATTGTTCCTTCTGGCATCACCTGCGAACTCAGGTGATAGCGTTGTTATCTCGGCTCCCGAGATAAGGGGTCTCGGGAACCTTATTCCTTCCGATGGCCTTGGCCAGGAAGGAAGCCTGTATATATAGCTTGCTCTCTCCGCCCTCTTGTTGGATCCCTATCTAACGTCTTGTATACCCAATACAGGACCTTGCCTCTCTCCACGCTGGTGCACCTTCCTCGTGCACCTCTCCTTCGCCTTCGTCTTCGTGCCTTGGCCTTCGTCCTCGCCTCTGTCTTTGCCTCCGCCGTTGCCTTGCCTTACCTTGGCCTTCATTCTCGCCTTCACCTTCGCCTGCTCTCCCCCTGCCTCACCTCTGCTCCCGCCCCTGCTCCCGCCTCTGCCCCCGCGCCATCATACCCCTTGGTCTTTTCCCCTTCGAGCCACGTTACAGTTACCCTCAACTCAGTTACCCTCAACTCAGTTACCCTCAACTCAGTTACCCTCAACTCCTGGTCTATCTTCCTCAAAATCGCGAGTTTTTAAGGAACTCGATGATCCTGATGAATATATTGAGTAGTTAAATACTGTCAATCCTGCCTCTAATATCCTAGATCAAACAAATGACTGGTAGCATACTCACAAAGATACTATTCCATCTCCTATCCATAATGATGCATCAAACCAACTTCTTACAGAAATGGCTGCTGCAGAATTATCTACTCATACTCCATCTCGAAAAACTAGACGATCTCAGAGAGAGTCTAAGAAACCTGATTAATATAGTAGAGGTAAGAGCTTAATTGCTCAGGAACCATTGACTTATAAGACAGCCATGTCATCTCTTGACTCGGATAAATGGCAAGAAGCTATAATGGCAGAACACCAATCAATTCAGGATGCTGGCGTTTAGGAAATATATGATAAGAAGGATCTACCTGCTGGTAGAAAGGGTATCAATTCTCATTAGGTTTTTACAGTAAAGTTAAATGCTGATGGATCAGTTGAGCACTACAAGGTAAGGCTTGTTGTCAAGGGCTATTCACAAATTGCTGGTATTGATTATGAAGAGACATTCACACCGGTAACCCGATATGATTCCCTGCGTCTTGTCATTGCCCTTGCTATGAACCTAGGCCTCTTCCTTAAGCAACTTGATATTAAAACAGCATTCTTAAATGGAGACTTGACAGAAGAAATCTGGATGATACCTCCCCCAGGTATTGGTCTTAATGGTAAAGTTCTTCTTCTCAAGAAAGCTCTCTATGAGTTGAAGCAAGCACCACTCAAATGGTATGAAAAACTATCATCTGTGCTTACTTCTATAGGGTTCAAACCGCTACACTTTGATCCATGCGTTTTTATATATTTTAATAATAGTTGGAAGACTATTATTGTAGTATATGTTAACGATTTAACTATTGTTGGAGTCAGACAAGACCTTGATGCTCTAGTAACTGGACTCAAAGCTCAGTTTACTGTAATGGTTAAAGGTCCCCTTCACTGGTTACTTGGATTTGAAGTTCAGCAATCTTCAAAAGGCATCATGCTCAAACAGCAGCTATACATTGACCAACTGCTTGAACGCTTTAATATGCAGAATCTTAATCCAGTCAAAACGCCACTAGATCCTCATATTAAACTTTTCAAGGCATTACCTGATGAACCTACTATTGATACTACTCTCTATCAACAAAAACTTAGGTCCCTCATGTATTTAGTCATCTGTACTCGCCCTGATCTTGCTCATGCTGTCTCTGTCCTCTCTCAGTTTTATTCACATCCTCTGGTATCTCATCATCAAGCTGTTAAACGGGTATTTCATTATCTTTCTGGAACTCGTTCTCTTGGTCTCTCTTATTCCCGCATTCCTGGTCCTTTGTCTCTTATTGGTTTTTCTGATGCTAGTTATGGTAATTGTTGGGATACTCGGCGCTCATGGCAAGGCTATTGTTTCCTATTAGGTTCCTGTCTTATTTCCTGGCGATCTAACAAGTAGCATTCCATCTGAACCTCTACAACAGAAGCGGAATACATGGCTCTATCTGCAACTGCTAGACAGGCTAGCTGGTATATCATTGGAATGAAGGAACTCAATATCAAGGTACCAGTTACCTTAAAGTGTGACAATACTGCTACCATAGACCTTTCCCACCATACTATTATTTCACAGCATTCAAAACACATCGATATACACTACCACTATGTCCGGGAATGTCTTCTAAATAACAAGTTTTCTATTGAATATATAGAAACTACTCAAAACCCAGCTGATATTTTCACCAAGCCTTTGGACGCTCAAAAACACACCAAGTTTACTAAACAACTCGGCTGTGCCATCTGAGAGAGAGTGTTGGAACGCACATCTGGCAC
>ML121604.1:0-133470 GCA_003788615.2 Terfezia boudieri ATCC MYA-4762 | reverse complement strand
CAAGTTTACTAAACAACTCGGCTGTGCCATCTGAGAGAGAGTGTTGGAACGCACATCTGGCACACCCGCTATCCAGCAAAAGGACTGCCGCCGCCAACAACCGCCAATACCGTCAACCACCAATATTGCCGAAACCACCATTTTTCAGCTGAATGCAAGAGTCATATAATTGCATACACAATCATCTTACATTCGAACATACGCAATCATTATTATTAATTATTTGCGTATGATCTGGTTGCCACCCGGGTTGGGTTGCCACTTGGTTGTCAGTCGTCACGCATTTCCTTGATTTTCATTGGTCGATTAACACATCCCTGCGCTTGTCATTTACCCTGAAATCCCATGTATATAGACACCGCTCCGGACCTGTATTTTATCGATAATCAAGCAAGTCTTCAATTCGCCTCGTTCTCACTCGTATTGCTCTTCTCTTAGTTCTATTGTCCACTTTGCGTCTTACCATCCGCTCCAGTAGGCATATTACTACAGATCTGCTGTGCACCCGTGTTCGCCGTCGCTATCACCGCCGCCTCGCTAGAATCACTTCCGCTGCCTAACAAGATATTCCAACATATCTTTTGTTAGGTTGTCCAACTCCGGGTCCGGTCCCAGGGGTCCTCATACATGTCGTCGATATTCCAGCTGTTACTGGCAAGCCAGCCTTTACGGAGTCTCTGTGGATGCATCCCATCCACTAACATGTCGCGATCGTCACCCCCGAATTCCAATGCCGGATCCCACACAAGCCTGAGGATGCTACTTGGGGCCTCCTTAATCTTCCTGCTTGCTGTCAACTGCCGTAGTACCCTGAGCTCGTTTATGTGGTAATGCTCCGGTAGGCTGAGAATAGAATTCTTTACAACCATTGTCTTGGTTTTATCACCAGGAATAAAGAATTCGCCTAGACTCCACTTTATGCTGCTGCCAACCACATCCTGGATAACCCCTAGTTTATCTGCAAAATGTAGCGGATTAAGTCTATTACGGCAGGCCATGTAAAAGGAGCATATTTGATGATGCGATCCTTGTAATACAAGGGCAAGATCGTGACTAGAATATTTTCCTTCATATTCGTGAGAAGGCCCCAGAAACACTTGCGACTTGCTGGGCTTGCATCAGACTGAGGATATAATGCTTTAGCTGCGCCAAATTCGTTGTTGTATCCAAAGTTTCCGCTGGCCGTTTGGCCTCAATGATGCCATAGGTCAGAACTTTAAGTGGCTTGTCACTATTGGCACAGCATATGGTTATATCTGGTGCATCGCCATCGAGGAATTTCTTGTATGCAGTAACATAACACTTGACGTTCCTCACAAAGTTACTGACAACTTGCTGTAGCATGTAACACAACGTCTCTGGAGTATCCTCGTTCCATGATACAGTCGATATTTGAGCCAGGAGGCCTTGTTCCTGTTCTGCCGTTAAATTAGACTTGCCCCAACCCCGAGGTTCCCTCCTGATTGCGACAGGCTTATTATCCCAAGTCGCCCGGGATTCCCGAGTGTAGTGTTCCGATTTATTCTGCTGCTTAGAAGCCTGCAGGTAGTGGAGTTGAAGCATTTCATTCTTGTGTTTTCCCTACGCCACTTGTCTTCCATTTTGATTTTCTCCATTTCCATCTCGTGTTTTTCCGTACGCCACATGTCCACCATATTGCGTTTTTCCATTTCCATCTCGTGTTTTTCCGTTTCAATCACGCATTTTTCGGTTTCCATGGCGATTGTGAGATCCATAATAAGTTGTCCGTGCTTAGTTTCAATCTGATTGGAAGATTTTAGTATTTTCCTGTCATTCAGTTGGTTTATCGAGCCTGTGGGTTGTATGACCCTCCTGCTGCAATATCTCTTACTTACCCTAGTAAATATTGCTTCAAATATTTCTATTGCATCTCTCTGATCACTAGTACCACTATCACGAACTAAATAAACATTTACTGCCGTGTTAGCCACTAGGAGATTACGCATTGGGAACAATACTAACTCACAGTCGCAGTAGGTAACGTCCAGGAGTGATTCGTGAAAGAGTCGCTTGCTGAGGTAGGGGTTTGCCGATGGTCCTAGTAATTGCTGCCTAATATTTGGGGGCACAACCTCTACGACCAAACTTGGAAAACTTGCTTTGGCTACGCCTGCTGCTTCAGTGTGTCCCGGTGCTAAAAGTGTAGTGGTGATGGCTACATCATTGGGCATCTTGAGTCCTGTTGGATTTGATGATGTGGATAACACAATTGGAGTAGAGCATTTTGATGACCCATCAGTTAGCAATGTACTATTGAATGTAGGTCAGGATTCTGGCGACCCACCTGAGGGTAGTCCAGATACCATCTTGAGAGTTTTGTTTCTGGAAGAGAACTCTGATGGCACAAAAGTTTGACAGATGGGGAGTTCCAGTTGCAGCTGTGGTTGTGGTTGTGGGTGACTTCATCACCTACACCCAACGACGGCCATACCTATCTACAAGTTCACAACAACCCTCTCCTGTAATTGCACAGTCACCAATCCCATACCAAATGGCATCGGATGAAAACACACAGCTTATTAGAAAGGCCCTCCAAACCACCCACGACATTGCAAGAACCCTGGAGGGCGTTCCAGTCCCTTCCTCCTGGATACAAATGTCATGCATCATGATTCCTAAACCAAACAAGGACCATAGTCTCGTCAAGGGCTGGAGACCAATCGTTCTTTCAAACTGCATAGGGAAGCTAGGGGAAAAGGTGATAGCAGACCAGCTACAACAACACACACAGCTTTTCCACCCTCTCCAGTTTGGTTCAAGGAAACACAGGTCAGCCATAGACAGCATGATGATGACCATATCCAAGGTAGAGGAGGCTCTATCTACAGGAAGCCATGCCACATTGTTAGGAAAAGACATCGTCTCAGCTTTTAACAACATGAGAAGGAAGGTGTCATCGGAGCCTTGAACAACTCGGTCCCCACAGTCCCACAAAACATCATCAACTTCGTCCACTCTTTCCTATCACCCAGATCCTTCGATATCATTTGGGACAACTCTATTAGAGGAAAAGGCGCTATAGATGAAGGTACTCTGCAAGGCAGCCCGCTAAGCCCGGTGGTGTTCTTAATCTATATATCCAGAACCCTGACCCACGCCACCGAGCTCTGTAACAAGATACATATTCCAAGGCCCTACACACTCCGGAAAAACAGGATTCTCCCCATACCCCAGATATTTCTATTCAGTTACGCTAATGACGTCAACCCTCTTGTTATCACATCCTCCGACTACACAAAGTCAGAGCACAACATGGTGGTTATGCAAGTTGATAGATCCCTAATTAGTGCCGCGGAAGAGGACAAGCTAGAATGGGATATTGCGAAGAATGCCAGGCTCGATTTTGGAAACGACACCCGCCATGGAGGCCGTCACTCCTATTTGAAAACACTTGGAATCATCGTCGACAGCAAGCTCCAATTCAACAAGCACATCAAGGCCAGAATAGATAAAGCCAAGGCAGCCATAGATATCCTTATACGCCTAGGCAACAGCAATAAAGGCATGTCCACCCGATCTTTAAGAGCAATGTATACAGGCCTCATCTGCCCCATTTTCCTATGGGGAGCTACTGAGGAGCAGAGCCATGGTTTCCAATACCAAGAGGGGGCAGAGTCCCATCTCTCCCAAATGGAACGCCTCGAATACCTCGCACTACGGATGATCTGCGGGGCCTACCACGGGAGCCCTAAAGAGAAGCTCAATCATATTGCCAATGTTGAACCTTTGGAAGCTAAACTCTCCGACCTCTCCACATGTTGAGCAGCACGAGCAGTACGCACAGGAAACATAAATATAAGAGGGATGATCTCGCCTTCATCCAACAACAACATAAACAGAGCCCTCCGAGCTGCCACAGCCTTCAATTCGACCAATCTGAGCTTTGGCAACTGCGACTACTACAAACCCAGCAGCCTAACACCCATTACCCTATACAAACCATCTGACCCATATTCCAATACTAAGGGTGGATGGGCAGCTAAAATAGGGAGGATGCTCGACGAAGGATGGCGAGTTTGCTATACGGACCGTAACGGACGGTACGGAAAGACAAAGACATGCAGCATCCGCTGTAACATCCGAAGATAAGAGAAGGAATCCTAACACAAACGTATATACATAAGTAGTTATCTAGGCGAGGAGGCCAGACGCTGAAAGGGGGGCCATGGTCCTAGCTCTCCAAAAACACCACGATTCGCCCATGCTATCCATCCTCTCAGACTCAACTTCAGCTATATCTCTACTAAGTGTTACCCAAATCTCCCTAGGCATCCGCACTAGGTCAATTTAGAGTCGAGGAACCTACATTGACAGAAGGAGGCATGAGACGAGCCTGAAAATCCCTACGCGCGAGAGCACGTACGGCTCCAGGCTATGGGGTCAGACGTTGCGAATGGAACCGTCATGCCCTGTCAGCGTACACGTGGCTCCGAACGGACAGAGGACCCCAATAAGAGTGGCTATACAAAATTGGGAAAGCGGATTCAAGCGTATGCGAATGTGGATACCATACGGAAAGTGGACACCACATCACCTTCGCTTGCCCTATCTTCCATGAGCAGAGACAGGCTCTGGCCCCGGCACCTAAGGGGACGCCCAACCAAAAAAGAGCCGCCACAATTGCTGCCAGGGCAGCTGCTCGAGCGGCCAAGGTCGAATTCCTGATGCCAATTACACCTACGAAGGTAAATGTGCCAGCAAAACGTGGTACTGGAAATATAACTGATGTGTATGTTGATGATGAGGAAGTGCAGAAGTGAGTCCAGTCAAAAGGACCACAGAAATATCATGAGGAGCACAAGCCAAAAAGAACCAAGCCGTTATCGATGGCCACGGCCTTGTATCCAGATATGAAGTCCGATATTGAAACTGCGTTCGGGACGTAGTTCTAAGTGATCGAGAGTATCTGAAAGTAGTCTTGAAAGAGGGTCTTGTCCAAACCTTTTATTATTAATATTTGGGAGGCGATCGGTTCAAACTGGCGTCTTGGATTTTAGTATGCAACCACATGTAAATAAAAACCGAGTGTATATACATTCATGTATGTGTATATGTATACATATATCTATCCACCATATGTACTAGAAGCTCAATCTTATTGACATTTCGAAGGCAGCCAAGGCCGTGCTATATGATATTGGGTGAAGCGAGTGTGGAGTGTGGAACAAGTTGGTGGCATAATTGGTGATTGCCATACTCTGCCTGCTATTTCTCCTCACTGTAATACCCTTCTCATCATAATTCCGAATATCATCCTGAGCTCTCTTCTTCCGTCGCACTAGCTTTGCAAGCTTTCGGAGAAAATCAGCTTGCAGGTCCGTATCATTTGTTGCTGCTGCTCGTGCTTGCTCTTGGTAACGAATGTAGACTTTTTTGAAGCCTAGGTTGCGGTCAAGGAATCTCTTCACCCAGCGCATGGATGGGGATGCTGCTAGCAGAGGGAGCGCTGTTAGCAGAGAGAGTACTGCTAATACCGGTAGAGCTTGGGAGGCTGTTGGGAGAGCAAAGCAACTTTCAGGAAGGTAGGTTGACTTTTTGGGGTATCTGCCTCTCATTAACAATCCCTTGCACAATCTGTCGTAGAAGTTCTGGACCCAGCAGAAATTTTGTATCTGCCGGCCCTTCCCAAAACATTAGCAAACCTCCACCACCACGCCCCTCCTCTTCCACACGCAACTCTCTTAGGTTAGATCGAGGTTTGAGAAGAAAGTCTCAACTAGATCTATCGTGTGTTCCTTTTTCCCCGTCCTTTTCCGTCCTGAGCCACCTCTTTCTCTCATCCATCTCCTCCCAGTTGCTCCATCTCCTACCTATCTCTTCCCCGTAGGGACACCAGGGCCACATGCGTGCCCGTCTCTTTGTGCCTTCCGCACCTCCGGCATATGGGGTCCACAATATCATCCAGCCTCGCCCACCAGGATTGAAGGTTCCCCTTCCCTGTCCTGCAGTAAGTAAAGTTGACCCTCCCCTTCCTTTCCCATCTAACTACCCTGCCGCGCCCCATTCCAGCCACCCTCCTTTCCTCTACCCTCTCCCATCTCCACTCCTGCTTCAGCCCCGCTTCTGTAATCAGGGGTTATTCTAGGTATTCCAACTCTGCTTCCTTCCTTTGCCAAGAGGTCAGCCGGCTTATTGCTTTCGATGCCCACGTGGGCTTTAACTCAGCCTAGCCTGGCTGCTCCTTCGCCTGTACTCCTTTGCCTCTGCAATGCTAGCTATCGGACCTCTCTCAAGTCGGCCGTCCTGGCTTTGCCTGACTTGCCTGCCTTCTGGATGGCTGCTAGGGCTGCTGTATATTACAGGGAAGCGGATCATGACAGGGCTCCAGATCACGCTTTCTTGGCACGGCATATGTAGGAGTTCACATTGATATCTCAGCCAATTCCAGTCCAATAGCCACCAAACTTTGCGTAGTCCATCTAGCGTCTCCTGAAATGCTCCTGTACCTGCACTGGTCCACACTGCGGCCCTAGGGTCCTTGCATATAATGCGTACTATTCAGGTACTCTCATTATGCCAATTATGAGCCATACAGGCTCTATATGCTATAATATCATAGTATATACATGCTGAAGCTGTATGCCAATTTCTAGCGTAAATAGATGAATGGTCATTAAGCCATTAATATTCAAAATATAATATGAGACATGGCATCTAAATTCGCATTAGTATTATCTCAGTTCCACTCAGTTCGTGCCCCCATGTGGTTATTACGCTTACCCTGCTCTTATATATTACAGCTTGGGAATATTTGTACCAGTGGAAGCTTCTTCAGAGCATATCCGACCCCTAATTTGCTTAGTGCGAACTGGACTTGCCTAAATCTGACTATTGTAGCTCCAACCAGACTATGGCTGACTGCGTTTGCCTTCAACCAACTAAGTAGGTAGTCTGGTTGTACACTAAGTAGGTGTCAAGCCACAAAAACTATTCAATGGAGTGGTATATATCTCTTTGAGTCTACTTAAAAACTGCCGGATCAAATATCAGTGTCATTCCTACCTACTACCTTACGTACCCAACAGATTGAACCTATCTCTAACTTCAGCAGCACACCTGTCTGACTTGTATGGCAGAGGATAGTTGGTCACTTCCGGGTACCACGTCCAGTCAAAAAATATATAGCAAAGAATAATGGCGTTTGTGAACGTCTATAGTGCATACATTATTCTCGAAATGTTAACATCTTTGGTGAAGATGGAAGATAGAATCTGATAAAGTCACGTCTGTGACATCGATGATTTAAGACGCTGTCACATCCAGCCTAGTACGTACTGGCTTGGCACTTTGCGGACAAAAAAAAAAAAGCACGAATGAATCGAACTTGTGACTTACTATACTAAATACAAACTGAAAACTCGACTCACTACCAGTACATATGATATACTAATATACAATAAGAAAAAAATAAAAGTTCTATATATGCTTACTCTGTATAGGTAATACATACTTATTATATATTTTCACATACTTATTATCAATTTTCACACTTAGTTATTATCAATTAAGCGATGTAGAAGAAGAACTATAGTTTCATACTATATAGACTATAGGAGCTATTAGTATAAGTATAAGTTAGGTTGCCATGGCTTACCAATTATAATCACCTAGAGCATCTCCATTGGATAAAGGCACTCATTCCCGCCAATTGGTGATATCACATACCTAGTATACGATTCCTTTCAAGGCTTCTAAATGACACAAGGTTGAAGCGGTGGAGGTCCCCTTCGCTAGCTCGTACACTTGCAACAATAACTGAACCCTATAGGACTTATATATGTTTTTTATATCCTAACAAAAATTTCATGAGACTCAGTACTGGCATGAATATGGGGAGAACAGTTTTCTTCATCCATCTGCCCAAACTCGTGTAACTGATAGCACACACACATTACCTATCTATGTATGTCAAAAAATTAATTCATTGAATATTTTCTAGCAAAGAAGTGTGGATATTAATGCTTTGAATAACATTGAGGCCAAAGAGAATATCAGATCCCTATCTAAATCATGATTTAAACCCACTAGGTTAGCATGTCGATACTATTCTCTGGACTGTGGGATAGTCTGTTAATACCGCAAGCTATAGAGCAAGCAAAATCAAGATGCTCTAGAGGGTACACTAGGCTGACGACTCAAGTCAGTGGATTTCTATCTTCCAACTGGGTGAGTGTGCAGAACTATGCGGACGCAACCAAGGAACCAAAAAACAAAGAGGACGTAATAAACCTGACTCCATAGACAAGTATCCTAAAACCGTAGTTTGTATGTGACGTATAAATTAATCCAAGAAGGAAACGATTAGCACTAAATTACTCTAGTTCAGGGTAACTTGGTTCAGGCTGAATCCACATAAAAACAATGATTTTTTTGTAAACCAGCCCTTTAAATAAGGTGGCCATTCCATGACAATATATCCCTAACATTGAAACGAGAATACCTTCCTAGAACCCTCTCGTATATTTTTCTAATAACTCCCCAATCGCTACTGACTATCTGTCCCCAAATTGCCCTTCAAACGATTAACTGAGCGGCTCGAACCGATGTTTCCCCCGAGGGGCGGACTGAGCTTCATGTGTTGGGGATTATATTGTTGTAGATGTATCCGACAGTAGAGGAATAGCGGTGAATTCTGAGATCATCTGAATTGTTGTGCTGAGGTATCGTATCTCATAGTCGTCGAGAGTCATAAACCCGTCCTTGGCTCAAACACCTGGGTATAGCATTTACCACTTCCGATTCTCCGTAGAACTTTGTGCTGAGCTCGCATTGCATGATGAAGTATTCGACGTTGTCTCCGTCGATTTCTGCAAGGTCTTTGACTCGCAGGAGTGCACCTCTCGGATCCCCCAGTCATCTCCCGCTCTCGTGTAGCCTCTATCTCTTGCGTAGTATGTATCCCGTCCATGTCTTCTATCTCTCACGTCGTCTTCATCTCTTCTCTCTTTGGGGACTTTCGGTGCTATGTTCCCACTCTTCCACATTGTCTCCAGGTGTTCCTACCTTCATGTGCACGAATGTGAGGGCTCCTCTCATCTATGCGTATCCTGGTCAAAAATTGTCTTTCACGGTTCCTGTGCGCTGCATTGCCAGTCGAGAAGTGGGGGTTGGGGAAGTGAGCGTTCTCAAAAGTGTTCCTCCATATTCTGTATCCTCTTATTCTGTTCATGTCTTAGTTGAAAGTGGCCATCAAGGTTGCCTATCTCTTTACTTCCAGTTTCCTCCATCCGGAGAAGGAGCTTTTCGAACTTAAAGAAAGACATGGTTGCCATCATTTTCGGCTTATTTCTTTGGACTATCGAGTAACGGAGAGGTTCTTGGGGGTGGTGTTCTCGTGCAGGGAGCATCCCTGATAGGAAATAGCAGAGGGTCTGAGGCTCGGTTGTGTGTCCTGAGATCTGGATGCCTTCTTAATTCTCTTTCGAGGGAGTCACGTTCTGGGTCAGGTTCTGGGTCAGGTTCTGAGAAGTCGGGTTCTTTCTCAGTTTCGTCCATGTCGTTTTCCTCGTAGTCGGTTCCTCGCATGTGCCCACGAATGGAGCACGGGGTATTTAATTTTTGAAGCTGTTGCTTCATTTCGTCCTTTGAAGGTTTCTGAACAGGTGTCCTCCTCATCCTTTCGGGATGTTTAAGGTTTCGGTTCCTTTTGGCAGAGCATCTTAACTAATATGATACTTTGGGGGTGGTGGCACCTCGATAGGGACTTCACTGAAACGCGGTTACAGTTCGGAAAAAACTAGCCTCAAAGTCAAAGATCCCCAACAGTCCGAGGAATCTCCTTAATCCTACGATGAAAAGGTTTGAGGCAGATCTAGAGTCACTAGACCACGGATTTGGCCCTTCAAAGTGAAAGGGCTAGAAGTCTTATGCTATGCTTGTCTGCCTGGGATCCGTCCCAGGTGTCAGATCTCTCGTCTTTATATACATCATGAGGTCTACTCCTTTCCTCCCGTTCTGTCCTCCCAGGCTTATCTCACCCATGCTAGCCTTTTCTGTAAGGGGACCAGCTCTCCTCTCAAAACAGCGAAGGTCAAGTGAATCAGAGGCCCCGTGTTGTCATTTATAGCTTGCATCCAAGAGGCCTGACCCAAAGCTGAAAAAAACCAAAAACCGTCGCTTCGAAAAACTCCAGTCAAATATGCAAAACAAGCTCGCAGATGGTGAAACTCATATTCCCGAAGCGCTGGTAGAAAAATTCGAGAATAATAATCTGTCCCAGATGTATTCTGTGGTGCTCCAGAGTCTCTTACCCATTCATGCGGAGTCCATGTCTAATGTCGATCTCCTTTGCCACCAACAATGAGGCCAGCTTTCCGACCCTTCTTTGCAACAAACACGAATACCAAAAATTTGGGTCCTCTCGTTGTCCTCGTCAACCCACCGGCGCACCAGACCATGCCTATATCTTGCTGGAGGGGACAATTCGGAGGTGGAGGTATTGTCACTTTCGCCGATTCTTGCCTTTGCCCTTTGGTGGTGGCGCTCTTGCTGGTGGCGCTCTTGCTGGCGGCGCTCTTGCTGGCGGCGCTCTTGGTGGTGGGGCGCGTGGTGGTGGGGCTCGTGGTGGTGGGGCCCGTGATGGAGGGGGGGTTTCGTGGTGGTGGTCGTCTTGATTTTGGTAAGGGTGAATGATTCCAGTTTCTGGGACTGTGTCTCCGCCGGTTTTTCGGTGGTCGCAGGTTATGATCTGGGTGCTGGAGTCTGAAACTAGGGTCTGCGGTAGTGGTGGGGCTTGTGGTGGGACTTGTGGTGGTGTAATTCTGAGAGTCTACACTTCATCCATCAGCCTGTCATTATCCCGCTCTCCGTTCCTATTGCTCTTCCGCCTCTGCCACCTCTGCCAAGTTTGTCCTCCTCGTCCCTCAGCCTGTCGTTCTCCCGCTCCGCCAATCCCCCTCCTTCCTCCAACTCTGTCAATTTGCCGGGTGTGGGTAATTCTGAGGGTCTCCACTGAATCTTTCAGTCCGTCATTCACTTGCTGTACGGTGTCCACCTTATCCTTGAGCTCCGAAAGCCTATTTGACTTCAGTATACTAAGTCCGCCTGCTGCAGCTCCGCTGTTTGGAGAGACATTGACGAAACAACTCAATAATTCTTTGCACAGCGTGGACCCTGTGGTTTCTTTGGCACGAGCTGCTACTTGTCACAGAGGTCCTTCTCAGCCGAAATTGTTGTCACCCAATCTCCAAACCTAAACAGACTTTCGGATGAAGCGACCATTCTCTCCTGATACTATGGATATTATGATTGGTGCGGTCATAGTATTCCTTTCCTATCCATAATTGTCTACTAGTAGGGCTTTCTCGCTTTCAGTTGAGGGACGGTGGTTGTAGGTGCTCAGCGACTGGCAGCCTAGTCCTTCGTAGGGGTTTCATCGATCCATCTTCCCCGGATTGTCTTTTCTCTTTCCCTGTCTGGAATGTCGTCGGTGTGTCCGGTGTGTTCGATTGGTTGTTTAGGTCGTTTGTGGCTCCGCGGTTGTTGGCCAATCTGCTGAGTGGTGTGACTCGGAGTCATTGAAGTGAATGTGATAGTAGGTCTAGATGTGACTCGTTAGCCGGTGGTGTGATTGGGGAGCGGAAAGATGTGGTAGTTATCTTGTTGGGAGGGGATCTTGACATGGCGAGAATTCCGTACAGTGCGGTCGGGAAGAATAGCACGCAGTCGTGACACTTTGAGGATTATAAGCCAGAGGGAAAGTGTAAGAGAAAGTCGCTGGGTGTGGATATGGGATTGAATGAAGCGCTCGTCGAGCTCTGTCGATTGCTGGTTTGGACCCGAGGGACCTTTTTGTCGTGGACGTATTGCTATTGTCGCCGGTTGGTTGTAGGCGGCTGGTCATGGTGGTGTTTACGTAGACCATCCGAAGCGAGGTAGTGTGAAGAAAGCTGAGTCATATTTACGATATCGATTGGATCCATGAGGAGATGTCGAGGTGGGAACGGGTGAAGCTTCGATTGCTCGCGTAAAGTTAATTACAATCCAGCAACTGCGCATCAAAGGAGGTCGACAGTGGCCCCGATTGCTAGACGGTAGTGTATTGTAGTCTGGTTAAGTGTATTGCTAGTCAGTAGTGTATTGCTAGTCAGTCTCCATTGGCACTACCGATTGACGCCCAACCAGCCTAGATTAACGCGATCCGGCCCTTGCATATATACCAATCTCCTTTCTTTTTTTGGATGG
Organism: Terfezia boudieri ATCC MYA-4762; assembly: GCA_003788615.2. Classification (NCBI taxonomy): domain Eukaryota; kingdom Fungi; phylum Ascomycota; class Pezizomycetes; order Pezizales; family Pezizaceae; genus Terfezia; species Terfezia boudieri. The sequence continues at coordinate 121,266 of ML121604.1, read as the reverse complement.
CGCTTTAGTCAAAATAATGCGACTAAAACAACTCTATATGAAACTTGTTGGTTGATACGGTTGATTTAACCAGACTACGGTTGATAGACACCCCCGATATCTACATGCGGTAGTCACTTCCATTTTGAGGGGGCGCCACGGGGGCCACTAGGATCGAGACTAGCCACTAGCGCCCACACCTTTCGCTAATGGGGGAGGGCCCGGTCTGCTGGAGATGTTTTCCGCCGTTTTTCCATAATTCTTGATACATTCCGTTGTTACCTCCACCGCTCGATCTCTGCCCCAGCTTTTCTTTTATTCATGACCTTGACTCGCGCGATTAGTTCTCTCACACAGCATTTCATCTCTCCTTTTATGCCGCTGATATGCTTTTTTTCTCCGCTTCCTCTTTTAAGGGTCTTTGTGATGTAGGTGCGATAATGAGATGTTGAGGTTATAGGCTCTATTGTAATAAAGACTCATTCTACTACTCCTACTACATCGTGGAAATCTCTGATTCTGGCAAACCTTGTGTTCATTTGTTTGTCAGAGTCATTGGAATACAACATATATACATCAATATAATAAATATAAGCTTCAACTAAACACCGCATCTTTTTTTTTTCCCTTCCTCGAAATCACCACTTACAATATCCATGTTGAGTGTTACCTTTCTGCCTCCACTATCGAAAAGCCCTGACTGCTTCCTGCTCCTTCCCCTCCAACCCCAACTCCTTAATCACATATCCCACCACCTCCCACCACTCCCTCATCACATCCGTGTCCGTATTCGCACCCTGAAATCTCTCCGGAATCGGCTCCAACACCTCCACCCAATCCCACCTATTCTTCAACACATCTATCTGCTCCCCCATCACCGGATGCTTCCATGTAAACGCATCCATAGCCGGCGCCACCATAATCGTCTTTTGCACATCCCATGCGCGGACTACTCCTCCAAGTACTCCCTGAACACACCCACTCACAATCTTTGCCAAAAAGTCCGCGTCTAACGGTGCGATAACCAACAGATCAGCCCACTGACGCAACTCGATGTGCAATAGAGGATCCCCAAATCTTGTCCATTGTATCCATTGGTCGGCGTCAGTCCAGGCGCGAGAGACGATGGGAAAGATGGTTGGTATGGCAGCCCCCGGGGAAGGGTGGGTGAGGGTGTAGGGGAGGAAGCGGATGGCGGAAGGGGTGATAATTACGTGGATGTTGAGGTGCGGGGAATATGGCGTTAGTGCGGTGAGCATGTCGGAGACTTTTTTTGCGATGATGGAGCCGGTGCAGGCCAGCAGGAGGTGTTTCTTTGTGCGGGGCGTGGAGGAAGCAGGGGCGTAGAATTGGACGTTGTTGGCCCAGGGGTCCATGACAGTATATGTGAAGCTTGTTTGTGATTGTTTTGACTATAGAAATACTGAATTCAGAGAAGGCTGCTGGAGGGCGAGTTATTCTGCAAAACTTGAATGGCAAACGTGTGACATTTATGAACTGTGCTTTGCTACATACTAAGGTCACATGCCAGGTTGGCAGATCGCGGCCACTCAGTCTGCTGGCCGGAATCCCTTCGTTCTAGGCACGACTAACAGTTCTCTGAATGGGGCGTTTTATCAGTATTCCTGTCCATCCTGTGTATCGTAGCGAGGAGGTTGGGGTACAAACAGAATTCGGAATATATTACATTTATAACCCATTTCCCCGTCCTGCTTAGTTTGTTCTGCTGCCTGCGGCACAAGGTTAAAAGGTGCGGATACCCGGTGTGGGGGAAGGGAATGTGAGCGATTTCTTTAAAGTTCCACACAATCCTCCTTGCAACGCAGACAGCGGTGTTGACATTGGTAACGGGGTAGTGATCGCAGGAGAATTGAACAATGCTTTCGAAGGTTGACGAGGCCACGGACCACCTACCGCAGCTGTGGCCGGCGGCGGAACGGATTCGATGGGACGCAATCGGAGTGGAGCTGTGCCATCGCACTCTGGTCTGTCCACCTGCGGTCAGCTAGCCCTAGTGACTTCCCAAGGCCGGCCTCGCCAAGAAGCCTCGCCTCGCCCAACACCGCGAGCAGCGGTGCCCTCCCACATGATCGCGGCCAGCACGAAGCTGCGTATGTGGCTGCACTCAGACCCAGAGCTCACAGCGATCACCACCGCTGACTCGGCAAACGGCTCACCCTCGATTTTCCTGCACCAACACCAACTGCGACGCCGCCATCGTCGCTTAGCTTTCTACTTCTGCCGTGTGCACCCCTCTCGCCAGTGCACCCTCTCCACGCCGGCATGCTTCCTGGGGCACTCAGCGGCTGCTACGCAGCCAGCTCCCCTAAACAATCCCCGTTCCACCTTTACCCTTGGATTCAGTGCGCAGGATTCTGCAGGTGAGGTATATCAACCCGCCCTCGCGCAAGCAGCTCCGAATTCAGCAGCCTTTGTTGGGCAAAGATCATCCAATTGAGAGCCAGCCCATATATACCTCAATCGCCATGGAGCTTGGGGAGAACAACCACAGAGTCTTCATTCTCAAACCCCGCATCGCAAACACCCAATTCATTTCCCCACACTCTGCCACTCCCCGCAACAAGAAAAACCTCCTCCTCGCCTGCACTGGGTCCACCGCTACCCTGAAGCTCCCGGAAATGCTCGCCACCTTGACATCCTACTCCGCGTGCCTCTCCATTCACCTCATCCTCAGCCCCTCCTCTCTCCGCTTCCTCCCGAACACGCTCACCGAACCCTCCCCAGCGACTGCCATCCCAACACGCTATCCCATTGTCTCTCGTGCCTGGACTAATGACGACGAATGGGTAGAATGGACAAAACCAGGAGATCCAGTTCTCCACATCGAGTTGCGCAAGTGGGCGGATATGTTGCTCATCGCGCCCTTGAGCGCGGACTCTTTGTCTAAAATGGTCGGTGGGCGTGTTAACGGGCTGCTTGGGGGAGTGGTCCGCACATGGGATGTGGAGAAGAGTATGGTGGTGGCGCCGGCGATGGATGCATTCATGTGGAAGCATCCAATGACGGGGGTACATGTGAACGCATTGAAGGGTAGTTTTGATTGGGTGAAGGTCTTGGAGCCGGTGGAGCAGAGCTTCTTGCCTGTGGATGGCGGCATGGACGTGATGGCGGGGTGGCGCGACGTGGTGGAGTATGTGGTCAAGGAATTGGGGTTGGAGAGGAAACAGATGGACGGATACTTGGGTTTGAGGGGATGGAGATGAGTTTGCGACGGGTTGGAGGAGAAACAGATTAACGGGTTATTGGATATGAGAGGATGGAGAGGGGAGGGGTGAAAAGTGTGACGTTTGTGGGAGGGATGCGGATTGGTCGGTGATTGCACACCATGGTTTTCAATCCAAGGTAACTCGATATATATATTGCAATTATCGTTATTGCGCTGTCGCTCAGTGTTTGGGCGACATGTGTACTGTATATTGTAACAAATCGTGCAGTGTTTTTTTTTTTTATTAATAATACTCATTACCCATATGCGGTTTCTATTTGGGAAATTGTTCAGTGTTAGAGTTAGCAATTGGCGATAATTCCTATATATCATACAACGACTGGGTATTTACTCACCTGTGCTCCATAGTACCAAATCCAGTATTCTTTGGGCTTCTCTGAAACATTCCTACCTATATTGTCAAAAAACATTAGCAGTGAAATTTTCTGACAGTGATTCTGGCGCTGGCTGGGTACTGGCTTGTATTATATGGAAACGATAAATAATGCGAGAGAAGGCTGTATATGTTGTGCTTGCAGGGGACCAGGGATTTTTGTGATAGGAACTGATAATCCAGAGAGATCAGGGTAACAGTAGAGGTGCGAGCTACATATATATTCCAACATGCTGTCAGGAGCTACACTCGAGATTTTGATTCATTTGGAAGTGCTCTCAGCGTTGCGAGTTTGGGGTGTCATGGGTGGAGTGTCTTGAGGAAGGCCTGTGGAAGTAAATCTGTGGAGAAAACTCTTAGTAAAGAGAATGAATTGGACAGGGAAGCCTCGGATGAAAGACTCCAAGAAGGCTCAGAGGAGACAGTAAAGACTTGCAGTGGAGAAAAATGGAGAAAATGGAAGTTAGCCATGACGGCAAAATATATTCTAGAAATGTTTCTTACGTCTTCTTGCTGCATTCCCCTCCTTATCTGCTAGGACTCAGGAGAGATGCCAGGATGCCAGTAACATAGAGACTAGGACCGTCCTATCCCATACCTGCAAAATCGGGTGAGCCATGGGCCAAGCATTAGCTATAGGGCTCAGCAGTAACCTCCAGGGCGATTGGTTATTCCTGGCCTTGCATATTGATGTAGTGCCTCATGAAGTCTAGGATTGGGTGCTGTTTCACTTCGGCTTTCTAGTTTTGTACCCAACGCCAAAGACTGCTATATTTGATATATGATAATCTTATATCATCGCCCAAAACCTGATTTAAAATGTTTTAGCAACAAGAAACGCACAAATTCAAAGATTAGTTAGCTAATTACCATTCTCCATGTTGCAGCCAGACTATCTCTATATTCCTTGGCCAAATTTGATGCCGGCTCGCTCCGGAGGTTGCCCACACACTCACACAACATCTCATTGCAGGAAACCCATGGAATCCCTTTATGCAACAAATAGAACTGTCATCTCCCGCCCACCGACATAAGTTAGTCAAAGTTATCCCAGCCTTCTTCGCTCACCAGTCACATCACATCAATATTCACCTCAATATCTCGATTGCACATACACATATCTTTGATCAATCGCCTGACTTCCTGACTCTGACTCTGACAATGACTCCTCCTCAACCTCTCCAGTTTGGGCCAGCCGGCTGAATGAAACCCGCGACGCAATGGACCTTGTCTGGCAAGAGATCCGGGAGCATGCATACAAGATAGGGATGGTGATATAAAATATGTGGTGATTGGTGGCAATTTTTGTATAATGTCTTTTTTCCTTTTCCTTTTCCTACTCCATCATCTTTTTTAATTTCCTTTTATGTAGAATTTTTGTTGTACAGTTTGATAATCCTGTATCACTGGATGATCATCCATCGATCTAGTTAAGATATGAGTCTGGATTCTGATAACCACATAACTTTGAAACATAAATTTGGCTTGGTGGTGCTCTGTTCCAGCATCTTGAATTTGTGGTCAAGGTCCCTAAGGTTGGTTGATTTTGAAGAAAACCCATCCTCACGATGGTGATAATTAATCCAGTTGTTCAAGTACAAGAAGACAATGTTATCAGAGGCCTAATTACTTAAGAAATCAGGGCGACATAAATCGGACTATTCATCCGTTCCTCATAGCATTTTTCCGTTGCCCTTATATATCCTTCTACTCCCTTGTTGCCATAAACCCCGGTATCTGTTGCTCTCAACGCTGCCAACCAAATTGATGGTTGTAGCCCGGTCTAAGCTACTACGTGGAGTAGCATTTTTGATAGGGCTCTTTTCAGGATTCTCGCCCTCATCTACATTGCGAGGAGCATGTAGAACAGGGCTACTGGCAACATCCAAGTGCTGCCTGATTATTTCCAAATTGGTTCAATCTCATGTAGAGCCGATCATCCATCTGCTTCGAATATATAAATGCCCCATCGAAATGATTATGAAAATATCCCCGCGGACATGGAGATTCGCCGTCGACGACTTTGGAAGAACTGTGACAATATCATGATCACAGGCAAGAAACCGGTTGAAAACCTGGGATGAATTGGCTAAGTATTAGCAAAGTATTGTGCTTCCGGGAGAAGACTTCTCAGAAAGTTTCACCCTCTTTGTTCGTAGGCCCCCTCAACGCTGCCAACCAAATTGATGGTTGTAGCCCGGTCTAAGCTACTACGTGGAGTAGCATTTTTGATAGGGCTCTTCCCAGGATTCTCGCCCTCATCTACATTGCGAGGAGCATGTAGAACAGGGCTACTGGCAACATCCAAGTGCTGCCTCACCAAATTGGTTCAATCTCATGTAGAGCCGATCATCCATCTGCTTCGAATATATAAATGCCCCATCGAAATGATTATGAAAATATCCCCGCGGACATGGAGATTCGCCGTCGACGACTTTGGAAGAACTGTGACAATATCATGATCACAGGCAAGAAACCGGTTGAAAACCTGGGATGAATTGGCTAAGTATTAGCAAAGTATTGTGCTTCCGGGAGAAGACTTCTCAGAAAGTTTCACCCTCTTTGTTCGTAGGCCCCCTCAACGCTGCCAACCAAATTGATGGTTGTAGCCCGGTCTAAACTACTACGTGGAGTAGCATTTTTGATAGGGCTCTTCCCAGGATTCTCGCCCTCATCTACATTGCGAGGAGCATGTAGAACAGGGCTACTGGCAACATCCAAGTGCTGCCTCACCAAATTGGTTCAATCTCATGTAGAGCCGATCATCCATCTGCTTCGAATATATAAATGCCCCATCGAAATGATTATGAAAATATCCCCGCGGACATGGAGATTCGCCGTCGACGACTTTGGAAGAACTGTGACAATATCATGATCACAGGCAAGAAACCGGCTGCTGGGATGAATTGGCTAAGAAAGTATTAGCAAAGTATTGTGCTCCCAGGAGAAGACTTCTCACAAAATTTCACCCTCTTTGTTCGTTGTCCCACTCTCAATACGAAATAAAGTACCCCCGTCACTACAAACCCTTTTATCGTGTTTCAAGAAAACTTTACAATGACTGCTCACAATCCCAATCGCAATATTCAGCTCTCCCGCTGAAAGTTTTGCGCCCGCACTTTCTAAAGAAGCTGCATTGCTTGATTCCCAGGGTCATGCAATCCCATTTGACTCGGTGACATCCTCAATGAACTCGATTAGGTCCTTGGTATGAAAAAGATGTAGTGAAACATTAGCTGGCTCACTACAAATAACTCTATGAATTGTTATTAGTGTAGTTTGGCAGGAGGGCTAATTTCATTGTCGTACCTGTGCTTGAGAAGCCCAAGTTGATGGTCGCACTCTTCTACTCCTCTTCATCTGTACATTATCTGTAAATCATCATCCATGAATGATACTTAGCCTTTAATCCTACCATAATTGATGCTGGAGCTCAGGAGTTTTGACATACCATATACACGGATTGAAGCATAACAGGTTTTCATTTTGCTCGACAAAGACCGCTGACCAAGCTCCTCATTCTCAAGTAGGTGTTGAGGCATAATGTGTTGCACATGGTGGATTGAGACATTGTAGTCCTCATGAGTGCCATACACTACAACATTGAGGCGGGATGTTGAGGAAAGTCTGCCTCTTGATGCTTCCATTGCTAGTCAACACCTATCTCTTCTGCCTTGTGTCCATTCTTCAATGCTTCATGGAGTCCAATGTAGTATGCATGCATATACATGAAGATCTCGGTCCTTGTCAGGCTCCGGGCCAGGACATTTCAAAACTGGCCTTTCGGTAGATCTCTGCTACTGTAGATGACAAGGTACTGGTAGAAAACCCGGCATGAGAACTGAGGGCAATGGGGATGAGGACACTGATCACAGTATTAATTAGTTTCACTGCTGGCAATTTCGCAATTGAAGAAGATTTGTAACAAAGCTCACTCTGTATTCTCCCAATTCTTAACTTCGCAACATCCCCCCGCGGCCGCTAGGGTTTTGCATTCGCTGCTTCACAAGATCCTTTGTTGCTTGACATCCGGTATTCCCCGATTAATTAGGTTCACACTATAAAAGGACGTAGTAGATTGACTGAGTTGACAGGTCAGTGATCACTTGTCATACGGTGGAATCCGATACGAGGACGACTTTTCTCTGATGGTGATGGGGTTGGCAAAAACTCTTTAGCCAATGGGCCGTTGAGTTTAACATTTCTTCTCCATATTTGCTCTCGCCTGTTAGCACTCGGGGTTGTTGATGTTGCGGTATATAGGTGCCGGACCTGGCAGCTTAACTTGCCCTGTCCTGTTTCCGGGTGGCTCATCATGATCCCCTTACTGGGACCGCATATGTGCGATCAGTATTTTAAGAAAGGGGGTCAAAGGCCGTTCATAATTTGCTGGGCCCTGGAGGAGATGTTTGGTTATAACAGCTGGCAATGGCGTTAGTAATGTCTCTGGTGTGGTCCCTGCTGGCCAGAGAGAGCTTAGCTTACCTGCCTCAGAGCGCGAATCTAGAGAGAGGAAGCCAGGAAGAAGAGGACAGGAAATCTCGCCTGTAAGGTCTTCATAACTTGGTCAACCTCCTCATAGTCCCCTAACTGGGATTGAACAGGAGTAATGAGTATTTAAAAATAAAAATTAAAATAACTTGGTCAACCCCAAGAAGGTCATTCACCCATCTATACTCAATGTCAGTCACTATCTCAACTTCACCAAGTCTGCTAGACTTACTGCATGTAAGGACAGCCCTCTAGTCTGTCACTATTCCTGTCATTGTCATATGTGACATTGTTGACTTGGGATACAAGGACCCCAACCTACCTGGGAGTGGGCATAGAGTGGTTGAGGGGGAGTATGCAGTTGAGAAGGTGCCGGATGGCGTTAGGGGGGGGCTGAGCTTTGTGGGGAAGGGAGGCCAACGAAATACTGGCTTGCAGCCCAGGATTAGTATTGTGCAGGCAGATGCTAGAACGTTTGGTTGTTGGATTTGTTAGTAGTGGTCCTTATAAGGATGCATAACGGAGGCTGAGGTCATGACTCGTTGTTGGCATATTGGGTTTATTAGGGGTGTCAGTTTGGCCTACCTTGGGAAAAAGCCTAGTTGCTCCAACGACGGAGAGAACAATCAAAACCAAGATTATTGAAGCTAAAATATCACTCCATGGTGGTTGATGTATCTGTGGTAAGGCCTCCTAGTGGACATGAAGTTAATAGTTGCAGACACGGCCAATGAAGGGGATTTAACCCACCCAAGAAGAGTGCATCAAGCCCATGGACATTAGAACTACAGATCTCTTCTATTTGTTGAGGGTGGTGAAGAAAAGCTTGTAAGTTGTGTGGGGTTAGACAAGCGAGATGACAGAGATATACAGAAGTTGAGGAGGATTTGGTCGAATTCAAGGGACAGTTGAGATGGAGAAGGAGGGCATGTATAAGGTAAGTCAACCTGAATGGGTCTGAATGGGTGACACACATATTGTGCTTGCAGTGGCCTTAGCTGCTTTTCAAAAGCGGAACCAGACTAGCCTTTAGAGGAGTTGATTGTTACGATGAGAACTACCTAGTCTGGTTGTGTAGGAATATACTCTCCTAACCCATGAAGGCATGTGGAGTACAGTGGAGTATGTAGAGTGGAGACGAGTGGAGACGATGAAGGCAAAGGTAAGTGGAGTTAGAAACGATAAGGGCATGTGGAGTAGGGTGGAGATGAACGGAATAGATGATATCAAGGCAAGGACTTAATTTCTCGAAAACATAGCAGCAGGTTGTGGTTTTGATTTGCTACAAGATTTTTATTTCCTATGATTTAACTTATTACATGTATTTTACGTGTCAAAGGCACCCTCGGATTTCGAGAGACATGAGCAAGAGTCTGCCTGTACAACTGCATTCTTATTTGAATTGGTTATAATATTACAACACCCAAGGATTCCCACTAGCATCAACAAAGGAATGGAAAGACTTAGACCAACCCATATAGATCAGAGAGGAAGAGAGATGAAGGGCGGAGAAGGACGTGGTGGAGGGATCTTTCACATATCTATCCAGATGCCTCGCTGTGGAGACTACCTTTCCCAAATTTGATTCTCAGATCCATTTCATTACATCATTCCATAGCCTTTTAATCTCTCTTCAGCTCGCTTCTGTGGAGGCCAGACTAAGCTCGCTATACCTTTCATCTCACTCGCTTATCGCTTTTTATATAGGCGCCTGACTGGCAGATTAACCATGAGACTAACCTACCTCAGTCAGGAACCAACCCAGGCTTCCGGGTGACTCATCATCCTTTACTGGGCCGCATATGAGTAATGAGGGTTTTTAAAAAAGAAAATATATTATAACACTACAGAAATTAAGGAAGGAAGATGTAGCACTAACAACCTGAGACCAGTTAATTCCTACCCAGTCTCCATTGAAGTATGTTCAAACCCTCCTCTGCAATGTACTTTTTCTCCCCTTCTACTTTCCCTTGGTCCGAATCCACTTTTCGTCACCTTATCCCAAGCAAAGCGTTGGCGGCGAAGGGTGTCAAATGATGAATAAAAATCCCAAAACAAGGCCTACGGTTAACGAAGAGGAGTCCTGCTTCCCTTGTTTTAGCTCTATATATTTGGAATAGCTTAGAAGCCATCAGTGAGGTATTGCGATCATCTCAAATGTGTGTATGCATAACTAGACTAAGACGCATATATCAGTAAATATATAGTCACTGCTTTCAATCACGCACTTACACATCTGCCTTCCCTCTACGCCGGAGCAATGAGCTACCTGAAACAGCCAGAGACGGTTTACATATATAGCATCTCGTCTTCTGATACCCCCCTCTGCTTGCACAGTTGTTGTATCCTTTCTCGCCAATAGGCTTCCCACTGTATCCTAGCATTTAATCTCCCATGCTCTAGGAGCTTGGCATGTGGATCCTCCTTCGCTACTCCACCCTCGACCGAGCCACCTGAACCACATTGTGATCGTGACATAGCAATAGAGCATCGAAGGGTTTCCTCAAAGTCCGCTTGATATGCAGTGCTGCAACTCTGACAGGTCGCCAGAAGGTGTTGTGAGATTATGGACCCAGGGCAACACCTTTGAGGCAGCTGTGGTGCAAGCGATGAGGTTTTTGGTTCAAACTGCGAGCCGTAATGGGTGACACAGGAAATCGTCTCTTTGCGTTGATGATGGCATGTCGGACATGAGTAGGTATTATTGATGCACATTGTTGTGTCAAGTAGAGTAATTGGCCGGGAAGAGGAAGAATATATGTAGGTATCCCAAGGGGAGATGGGGAGGTTTTGGCTCCTTTGTTCGATGGTAATATGGGCTGGGTTCTGGGCTTCAATGGAGGGGCTTAGCAATCCTAGTTTTGTGTTGCCTGAGGAGACTTCCCGTACAATAAATTATTTAATGTATCAAAGACTTTATGTCTGGGCATGAGAACAGCCCTTTATCTGCTTCTGAGACTCGGTGAGTGAAAATGGTTTGTAGGCCAGTTTTTCGTCACAATCACAATTGTCGGAGACTTGTAGAGCCTTGGGTTGATTATCGTGATAATGAACCAACTTCACCTGAGGTCGCTCAGATATGGAAATCGTTGCTCGTATTTAAGGTAATTTAATCTTAGACTGGTTGATTTAACCTATGACTAGCGAGTAGCATCCCGTAGTCTGGTTGCACAACATTTCGGCCTAGGTAGGTACATTTTGCGACCCAGTCTGGTTGGCACAACACCCTCCCTCTACCTGCTCCTTATCCTCGGAGTTAAATAAGGAAAGATTCACAGCTCCAAACTCACAATTAGAAAAAAAAAAAGGTTCATCTGGCTCATGTGCAGGAAAAGCTCAGAAACGATTCACAGAATGCGGCGAGGTGAATAACTGGCCCCAAATGCGCCAGTACTGAATCCTGAAGCGCCGCTGAATATTCTCTATTTGACCTGTCCCCACTGTTCCCGCGAGTGCTGAACCCCATGTTGTTCATACTGTGGTCTTCTCTTTCTTGCCACGGTCTCAGGCCTATCGTGTGGCCTGGAGGAGCCTCCTACCCATCCGCAAGTACTAGACATACCACACGGACTTCGTGTAGATGACAAGGGAGGATGCCACTATCCGTAGTCGTTCACTATCTGATCTCTATGATTTTGACTCCCTTATTGTCTCCTCTACGCACCGCCAAATCTCTGCTCCCCGTTCCCCAATGGATATATTTTCGCGTTGCTTAGGACTCGGAGATGGTGTTGTTGATGCGGCTTCATTGAATCAAAAATACTCTCCGTGAAAACTTTCTAGAAATTTCTAGACTAGTATGTGGACTGCCAAGAATATTGGCAAGACAAACAAAGCAAACGAACTAGCAGACTACAAACGAACTAAAGTGTATCGGAGGTACTGTCATTAATAGGATGACCCAAGAAGAAAAGGAAAGCAAAACTAATACATCTCGCAGGTGGAAAAGATCTCATATGCCGGCGCTGGTAAGAAAATCAATAAAAGCCGCTTAGTGGAAGGTCCCGTTAAATATCAATCCAAAAGGGAGAAAAATTATCGTTCCCGTGGGTGAATTAACAAAGGATACGGTAATATCTGTTAGGCAGCGGAAGTGGTACTAGAGAGGCAGCGCGGGTGGAGAGCACGAAAGGAATTCTATGTACCATAGCAACAGATCAGGGCATTACATGTGTACGAGATGGGTACACCTGGTATAATTGATTTTGAACTCGCTAGCTAGCTATTTAGTCATCATCATCTTCCTCTTCAATATCAATAATCTCTTCTATTCCCTCTTCCGCTATCCCTAGCTCTAAAACCATATCTAGTGCTGTGAACTCATTATACCCCAACTTGCAACACATGATCGCATTAGGCACTTCCTCTGTCATGGCACTTCTCCGCTTAGTTAATACATTCCCTGCAATAGAAAAACAACATTCAGAAGGTACACTAGTAGCAGGAATAGCAAGATAATCCCGAGCCATGACTAAGGTTAGGAAACTGAGACTCATAAGATAAGAACGATATGATGTGATGAAAACTTGCTTAATTCTTAAAGCAGGAACAGTGTCCGCAGCAATGTCTATATACATGAGATTTCAGCGTAAGACAATGGGCAAAGAATACAGGGATTGCGGGTGGCGATCCTGACAACCCCGGGAGTAGCTCAACCGGACATGCGTAGGATGCTTATGTATGTGCGTGTGTTTTAATAATAATCAGCTGTTCCAGTAGTATACAGTGGTACGGAAGAATCTCTTGCCCATGTGAAGCCCCTGGGAAATGTCGATTTCCTCCGCCATGTAGATGACTAGAATACAAGCTTTCCCCAGCGAATGCCCCGAATTTCGTTGTCCTCATCAATTATATATACTGAAGGGGTATTGAATTCAATACCTTCTTCGCAGATTCCATTTCGTTCAAGATGTTCTTCACTTTTCCCATTCTTTGAATACCCAAATTTCTTCCACTAGTTGCCCTAAACTTCCTTTCGCCTAACTTCCACATTATCACGGCCCAAATCCAAAAAAGAAAACAGCATTACACACGTAACCAGTCCTACGTGTGTGATGAGAAACAGCAATCCATCCATTTTTGTTCCTTACCCACTCTCCTAGCGTGTGGGACGTCACCACCTTAATCCTCAGCGTCAACGAGTTCAAAATCCTGTTCATTCTCAGATTCCAACATGATCGTCTGCTTCATCTGCTTCTATTCCTACCACTTGTTCTTCCTCCTCTTCGGCTTCTGTATCACTTCCTTCTTCTTCCTCTCCCTCATCAGGTTCAATGCCGTTCATTTTAAAAGAACCTCTTTAGCTGCTCTTCCACATATATCCCTTTCATCTCTGTTCCTTCAATCATGTGTTCCGCTTCTTTCCACTACCTAGAGCCAATGGGGGCCCTCTCAAAGCGGATCTTTAGATACTGTCTTCGGATTTGTTGAGGTTCCATGCGTGCGGATTCCTCTACCAAATTCAAATTCCGGATCGAATGGCTTTCTCGTGGTAAGCTCACTCTTTACTCCTCGACCTCGCGACACAACCGCAATTTTCGTGTTCCGAGCAATTCGTTCACTCCAGCCATTACCATAGGCTAGGACCGGTATCACCACAGACGCAAGTGGTGGAGGGAGTTGGCTGGTTCGCAGGATCGTGCCCCCGTCACAAAGGTGTCGTTTCAGGTCACTATCCACCCACAAATGCATAGGTCGCGGGATGTGGATTTGAGGTAGGATGCAGAGCTCGTCGAGTTCTATTGGTATAGGACCAGGGGAGCCTTGTTATGAACTCGAATGTGTGGTTGAGCGTGCTCGAGTAATGAGGTGTGCTAGCTAACATTTTACCAGAACAGTCTCTTATTTCAGAGTATGCTTTCAAGTTTGGAACAGAGGATGAAAAGGATCCAAGAGAGTTGATGCGCTCTCATGAGGACCGTTTTAGATGTTTTCATATAAATTTTTTATTTCAAATGTTTTGAACTTTGAATTCTGCGTTCTTTTGGAAAAGATGATAACAAGAGTCCGAGGATGTCGGGAGAACCTGTTCTGAGGACAGTGATTTGTGGAGGGTACCAAGATGCAACACTATATTAGTCTCGACGCAAGCGTATCCTATCTCGGTAATCAACGAGTAAGACGACTACTCTACATGGAAAAACCATCATGGCGTTAAAAGTACCAAGCACACTAGTTCAAATCCGAATCATCGACGCACCGCGGTAGCCGATCGAGACTAGGGTAGCATAGTCTAGTTGTCAAGGGATGCAACCAGACAAAGACTAGGGGTAGCGAGGGGTAGTGCAACCAGACTAGGTAGCGAGATTTTGTGTAACACACCATGTGGTCGATGCATGTGACAGAGTTTGCCTTTCCACTTGCGGTATTTTATGCGACATGATAGTCTCGATAGTCTCTACCAGGACTGTATTTTCTTTCTTCTCTGTTTCAGGTTACTTCAGTCGGGTCTCTCGGGGTCATCGGGTTTCTGGGTGGCTCATCATAATTTCCATTACTGTTTGCATATAGCACCGCTCATAAGCCATATTTATTTCATACCTCTACAAACGTTTCTGGGATAACCCGTGATAAATCTTTCACCATTTCTCAAAGCAAAATTGACACAGCCAATAAAACCCCAAGGAGTAGTCTGGTTGTCCCAAGGAGGGTAATCACTCTGAACTTCCACATGTCTCTGGATTTTTTAGGCATTGATACCAGCCCAGATACCCTTAGCGATAATTTATGGAGGCATTGCTTCTACCACAGTTATCATCTTACGATTTCCATTTGTTCCAAGCTTTCCTTTGTTCCTCGACCAAGTTGTAAACATATAACATTAACCTGATCGGAAAGCCTTACCGAAATCCCTTTTCGTGCATATTGTGGGTGGTTGTGTCGGTACTCTGATAGTTAGCAATAGCTTGGTAAAGTGATCACTCGCTTTAATTCGCTTTTAAACCAATTGGCTGTTGAAATTTGAGACAATGCGACGATCAAGGAAGCCAGTTATCCAATTTGTACCAACAGTAGAGCTTTAATCCCATTCCACTCCCTTCAACAAAGCGACACATGCACTATAGGTGGAGGAAATTTCCTCTCCTCTCATTTCAAGATCCACCGTACAATTACCTTCTCTTCCGCTGATTTGCGTAATTACTGCGCTATATGAGACTTCACATGGAATTCTGCACCATTCAGGCACTTGTGCAACGTTGTATACACAAGTCCAAATGCTTCTGCTTGAAATGCTATTGTTACCCGTCGGATAAGCACCTTCCGCTCGCCGCTCCAGCCTCCCCATGGTGTAATTCTGGTCTTCAATAATCCTGTGTCAGATTCTATATTCAACTTGGTGGAGATTTCGAATGTTGTATTAAATGTTTATAAACCCTGGACAATTTTCTTTCCAACTCTGAGGCAACTTCCTAGATTCTCTGAAGCCTGTTAATGACAGCATGGGACCTCTGTTCATTTGAGTTGTATATAGCGTCGGACCTGGCAGATTAACTTGCCTTGTCCCTGTAGGAACTAGCGTTCCTAATTAGGCAACGCTGACAATGTAGTTGGAAGCTGCTGTTTGTTGGTGTTTTGTTGGTAACGATGCCGCTGGTCGTAATTCTGCTGATAATATTGCTGATGATGTTATTCATAATATCGTTGGTAATTTTCAAATCTTGTAGACAATAGTCCTAGTAATATCACTCATAGTGTTTCGGATAATGCCGAGGGTGAGAAATACAATCTATTGAACAGTGCCAAACTCAGTCGGTCAAAAAGTTGCGACATTTGGCAATGACTAGTAACGAGCAGAATGCGGATGGTGGAGGGCTTGCTTGTAATATGTCGACCAAAAAATTGGAGACAAGCGAGATCTGTATTTACTGGAATATTAGCGAAGACATACAAAATGTGCAACAAACTTGGCTGGCAATCCTTTGAAACAGGATCGCCTTCCTATGGTTCTTGTTAGTCTCCTGAATGCGGAGCTGCCGCTGACCGCGGATTGCAATCCAGTGCTCTTTATCTCTTTTCAAAGGAGGCTGTCCTTCAGAATATCCATTCCACCCTCAAGTCTAATGACCTCTTGGATATGACTCGGTGGTTGTGCTTCACAGGAGGATTTGTGCCAACTAGACTAGTTGCGGTGAAAGAAAGGGCTGGCAAAATGTAGGAGCCTCGAGGACTCAAATCATCAACCGCATACAAGTACGTCTCTGCGGACCTTGTCATATGCGAGTCCACAAAAGTGAGTATCCGGGGTAACGAGTAATGGGCTCGGCAAATCAATAAAGCAGCGATAGCATATATTGGGGCTCTAGAGTCTAGCCGATATTTCTACCTCTGCCAAGCATATGCATATGTTAACTACAAATTAGCCTGATATGGATAATTGTTCGGAGCTATACCTGAAACAGACCAGTCCGGCAGGGTTATTTCCTAAATGGGTAGTTCTTCTGCCTTAGATGGGCAGTCATTTCCCCAATGGGACGATTATCGATAAGAGGTTTATGCTATTAACGAAATTATACTCTTCATACATCCTCCGATGAAAAATATGCTAGTGAATGTCCGCCTGTAATACATCCTAAATACCAATCCACTATACGCAGTTTCCATCCGCCTGCCTCTTCTACTCCTTATTCACATGTCCATTGTTTTTTTGCTGATACCCAGCAGACTCATCTCGTGAGAATTCTCTTTCACCGGATATTGCCCGCACCTGGCAGATCCTCTTATGGCAGGTCCGCCATACCCAGCAGGTACCCGTACTATCTTCAGGTCGACCCAAACAAGAGTTTACCTGGAATACATGATAGTCTATCTAGCAAAATTTCCAGCATTGACACCGCTTTTTAGATGTTCGACTTAGTATTTGAATTTAAGTTTTCAAGAGGGAATAATATTGAAGAGACAACTTTTATTTTATTTCTAAAACTCATTACTCAGTGGGGACCATGATGAGCCACCTGGAAACCCAGGTGGATTGAGGAGAAGACAAGCAAGTTCAATGAGAGAAAAGCCACTTGAGTAGGAAAATGCTCTCTTCATCAATTGTCAAACCCAAACCTCATCAAATCTCATCATCGCTAGAGTAGAAAATAAGAACGGAAAGTAACAAATCCAAATCTTGCATATAGTAAAAAGCATTCCGCTGGAAATCAGCAAGTGTTCCAGTTGCATTATGTGTGTGGAAGAATTTCTTACCAACGCAGACCCGTACTTGATGTTGATCTCTTCTGCCATGTAAATGACTAGCAACGATGCCAGCTTTCCTACCCTTCTTCCTTTTGCACCAGCCAGCGAATACCCGGAATTTGGCCTCGATGCAGCGTCCCATCAGACTGGGCTTGAAGTGAGTTTGGACTGCATGCAAAACTACGGCTCGCTCGCGTTTATGTCTAATCGCCGGCTCTTTGCATTTACCCTTTTTCTCGATATCTCCGAGTCGTTGACTGGCTTCATCCGGATGAATTCGGTCGCTTCCGTGTCGTCGCCTTATGTACCGGTGTTTATGTCTCCACTGTTTTAATTTGCTGGGTGGTCGGAGTATCCAATACCGGTCCAGATGGTAATTGTTATCCGTTAAGATTGACTGCCATCTCGTCTTCTGTGTGTTCGATACATTAGGACACAAACAAGTGTGTTTGGGAGGGAAGAATTACAGGATATCCTCGAACTTTAACTTTTGAAGGCAAGGGAAAATCAAGGAAGAAGGTTCGCTGTTTTGATATTCTTGAAGCCCTCGCCGAGATGTTTCGAGTGATGCTGGTTCTGAGACCGGGGACCCGCCCTGTGTTCTGTAAATTGATTTTATATTATGTGGTGGAGTCATTGAGGATGCCGTGTATGATTGCAGAGACAACGATTGAACCCGAGTTGATAGGGTTTCGTGGCCCAGCTCTTACAATTTTTCTCTTATACTAAAAGAGATTGACCAAATTTGGGAGAGGTAGCCGCCTATTTCTTGAGTGTCGGCTGCGTCGCTTTCCTACCCTTAAGAGACGGTAATTGTGGTGGGCCCACAGGCGGGTTTGTCATGATGGATTTCGCCGATCCATTTTCCCCGGGTTGTCCATTCTCTTTCCCTTGCCTGGCATGTCGTAGATTGACTCTGGAGGTGTGGGAGCATTATTAAGGCGATGAATACAGTATGTGACCGGGATATCCCCTCGAGATTATGATCTTTAAAGGCGGGGAAACTTAGGGAAGAGGGTTGCTGAGGATAAAAATTGGATAATCGTTAAGCCGTCGACCAGCTCCTTTGAATTATGCTGGTTGTGAGTCGGGGGACCAGGTATTTGTTGTGGACGTAGACTGATTTTGACTGTGGATGTCTCCAATGTGTCTTGCATGGTGGGTTGTGCTGCCTGGCATGTCGAGTTCGGTGCACTCCATTGGCTGTGGAGCTGCCGCTCCACGGTGTGTTCGACTGGCGATTGATGTCGTTTGCGGCTCCACGGTGTTGGCAAAGCTGCTGAGTGGCTCTGCGAGGGGTAGTGCAACCAGACTAGTGTTGGAATCCATCTCGGCTGAGAGTTTCGTGGTGGTGGGCTAGATGGTTGGAATGTGATGGCGATCTCGAAGTAACGAACGGTGATTGGGAAAGCGGGGAGGTGGGGGAGTTTACTGCGCGCCGTATTGGCCGCTAGTACTGCTGGATGGGGTAGTCAGTCCAGAATTGCTGCAGTTTCGCTCTAAGGTTTCGACTGTATGTGAACTGGAAGAGTCACACACCTCACGGATGTCAGATTATTGATGATACAGAACTGAATGCAGAACTCGTTGGATTATAGTGTTCGTCGCACATCTCCGATATACACATTTCCATGACCAAATGTCATCCTCGAAATTGATAATTGCAATATACACATCCACCACTAAGGAGTAAACAGCCCAATCTCCGTCCCTCATCGAACCCGTCTCAAGTGCCTGAGCCCTCCCCTCTACTTCTCGTCAAATCCATGAGCCCTTCGCTCGCCTGCCCCTTCAACCCCAACTCCTGGACGAGATACCGCACTACCTCCCACCATTGAGTCTGCGCGCCAGTACCGGCACCCCCACACGCTAACCTCTCCTCCGCCGGCTCCAGCACGTGTACCCATCTAAAACGGTTCCTCAACTCATTCATATGGTCCTCCGTCATCGGATGTTGCCACATGAACGTATTCATCGCCGGCGCCACCACAATGCGCTTCTCCACATCCCACGCACGAACCACCCCTCCAAGCAGCCCATTTGCAAACCCATTCACCATCATTGCTAAAAAGTCTGCAGTCAACGGTGCGATAGCCAACATATCTGCCCATTTCCGTAACTCAATGTGCAAGACTGGATCCCCTATTTCGGCCCACTTAACCCATTCGTCATTGTTAGTCCAGGCATTAGACACGATTGGATATTGTCTCGGTATGACAACCCCTGGGGAAGGGCGCGTGAGTGAGTCCGGCAAAAAATGTAGGCAGGATGGAGTTAGGATTATATTGATTTCAAGCTGTGCAGAGTACGGCGTTAACGCAGAGAGCATTTCGGGGAGCATTACGGCGGCGGTGGACCCGGTGCAGGCCAAAAGGAGATGCTTTTTTGAGAACGGAGTGGAAGGCCCGGGGGCAACGAATTGGGTGTTGTTATCGCCGTGGTCCATGGCCCCTCATGTAGGTCACATGTGCCCTTTTGGATTCTTCTGTTGGCCAAAACACAAACGGGAATTTGGGTACTTTCCTCGAGGGTGAGATGATATTGCTAGCGCGCCAAATTTGAACGCAACAGTATCTCCGGGGGACAGGCAGTTCAACTGGGGACAACTGGCAGAGGGAATCTGATAATAGACCTGAACTGCAGACGGGCTGTAAGATTTATGAAGGGCTGCAGGCAGTTGAAGGGTGCCAGAATATATATCAATGGTGGAGCCCCATGGGGCTAGCTAGCAGAAACATAGCTGCGGTGGTATAGCGTTACGGAACACGGAGAATCACTTTTTGGGATCGCCTGGGACTTTCTTCAGCCCGGAATGTTATTGGTGTGTTTGGATGGATGCAGCCAAATGCACAAAAAGTTGTTTACACCAGGCAAGCTAAGTCATATGGATATAAACGCCAAGTGTGCCATAGCGGTGGGCGACGTCAACGATACGCAACTGCCCGGATCCTATACCATGTCTAGAATAGCTCATTACTAGAAATTCCATAGGTTTTGCTCAAAGATATTCGTTACCATTACCCTCAGCCCAAATTGATCTCTTCTCACAGATCCAATGGACTTATTCCCGAGATGTGGTCCCCCGTCATTAACTTGACCATGCGTAATGTATTATGAAAAAAAAAAAGAAGGCAGAGAATTTATCAAAGAGAGCTCTTAGCTGTAATATAGGGAGGGGTAGTGTTTAACTGTGGGGCCCCAGAGATATCATATTAGCAATGCTAGTGTATTTTGGTTCTGAATGTATTCTTACCTATGCCTATCGAAAGGGGGTCGTTGTGGATCCACCTCTCCTTCCCCAGTTTCAACCCCAAACCTGTCAACTTATCGGAGTGCTCTGTGTCCTATGTATGTCAGACCTGAATCCATCGTCCGCGGTTTCTGGCGAGTGTTGGCTCCGCCATCCACCAAAAGTCTCTCCGCTGAATTCCAAGCGGAGATTTTTTCCACCAAGACTCCCGAGTATATGTCAGACCTGAATCCATCGTCCGCAGTTTCTGGCGAGTGTTGGCTCCGCCATCCACCAAAAGTCCCTCCGCTGAATTTCAAGCGGAGTTTTTTCCACCAAGACTCCTGCGAGTATATGTCAGACCTGAATCCATCGTCCGCGGTTTAGGTTTAGGCGAGTGTTGGCTCCGCCATCCACCAAAAGTCTCTCCGCTGAATTCCAAGCAGAGTTTTTTCCACCAAGACTCCTGCGAGTATATGTCAGACCTGAATCCATCGTCCGTGGTTTCTGGCGAGTGTTGGCTCCGCCATCCACCAAAAGTCTCTCTACTGAATTCCAAGCGGAGTTTTTTCCACCAAGACTCCTGCGAGTAGCTGCAGCCTCGATATAGGAGACCAGTTCCGCTCCATAGCCTTTATGGCTGGCTATTGTCTTAGGTTAAACTCCCAAATACATTATCCTGTCGTTCTATAATGAATATTGCAGGCCAGATTCTTAGGGGGTGTCAATTGACTGGTATCATGCAGGGTATAATTGATTGAATCGCCTTTACTCATGTTGTCTTGATAGCCCCGAGATAGAACAATGGATTGGCAGCAACGTTGTTGCCAGTTTGGTGTATCTTCGATGTGGTCGATTTTGGGAGGAGTGAATGTTGCCAGTTTGGTGTATCTTCGATGTGGAAGATTTGGAGGGGGTGAAAGTAGCCTATTTTCTATATTTTCTATGTGCCTCTCTAATTTTGGAGCCCAGGCCGAGACCGGTCTCGAGATAAGCTAATCCACCGGACTTATTCTGGGATCTCGCTATGCACTTAAACACGAGCAATGAACTATGAGAAACAAGGTGGAGGATAAAGAGTTTTCTTAGGCGTAATATATAGAAGGCGAAGCATGTATCTGTGGAGCCCGGGAAATATTAGCAATGCACATATCATTGATTCTGGAAGCTTCTTACTTATGCCTGTCAAAGGCCTGGAGGTACGGGAGAGTGTTTTGCGGGGCAGGTGTTTTGAACCCCGGAGGAAGGAGAGTAGTCCATGCGAGCAGGAGTATTTAATCTCAAGAACTCCCTGTTGTAATATCGAATTTTGTAATGTTTACCTGCAGAGCCCGGCAAACATTAGCAATGCCAGTATCGTTGATTCTTAATGTATACTTACAGTACTTATTCTATCGAAGGCAGGGCACAGTGTTTTGCGGGGCAGGTGTTTGGAACCCCGGAGGAAGGAAGAGTAGTCCATGCGAGCAGGAGTATTTAATCTCAAGAACTCCCTGTTGTAATATACGAGTTTTGTACTTTTTACTGCAGAGCCCGGAAAACATTAGCAATGCCAGTATCATTGATTCTTAATGTATACTTACGTATTCTATCGAAGGCAGGGCACAGTGTTTTGCGGGGCAGGTGTTTGGAACCCCGGAGGAAGCAGGAGTAGTCCATGCGAGCAGGATTATTTAATCTCAATAACTCCCTGTTGTAATATACGAGTTTGGTACTGTTTCCTGCAGAGCCCGGGAAACATTAGCAATGCCAGTATCATTGATTCTTAATGTATACTTACTTATTCTATCGAAGGCAGGGCACAGTGTTTTGCGGGGCAGGTGTTTGGAACCCCGGAGGAAGCAGGAGTAGTCCATGCGAGCAGGAGTATTAAATCTCAAAAACTCCCTGTTGTAATATACGAGTTTGGTACTGTTTACCTGCGGAAACCCGGGAAATATTAGCAATGCCAGTATCATTGATTCTTAATGTATACTTACTTATTCTATCGAAGGCAGGGCACAGTGTTTTGCGGGGCAGGTGTTTGGAACCCCGGAGGAAGCAGGAGTATTTAATCTCAAGAACTCCCTGTTGTAATATACGAGTTTGGTACTGTTTACCTGCGGAAACCCGGGAAATATTAGCAATGCCAGTATCATTGATTCTTAATGTATACTTACTTATTCTATCGAAGGCAGGGCACAGTGTTTTGCGGGGGAGGTGTTTGGAACCCCGGAGGAAGGAGGAGTAGTCCATGCGAGCAGGATTATTTAATCTCAAGAACTCCCTGTTGTAACATACGAGTTTCGTACTGTTTACCTACAGAGCCCGGGAAACATTAGCAATGCCAGTATCATTGATTCTTAATGTATACTTACTTATTCTATCGAAGGCAGGGCACAGTGTTTTGCGGGGCAGGTGTTTGGAACCCCAGAAAGGAAGGAGGAGTAGTCCATGCGAGCAGGAGTATTTTAATCTCAAGATATCCATATTATAATATAGTGGAGGTGTAGTGTTTATTTGTTGAGCCTGGTAAAATTAAGTATCATTGTTTCTGAATTCATTATAATTTGTGCGTATTGAATGCCCGGTGGCAATGTAGTGCGTTGGAAACTGGTACCCAACTCCTAAGCCTTACCAGAAAAGCAAGGGCTATAAGATGGTCATTGAGCTGGGTCAGTGAAAATGAACTGGGTGAGGAAACCTGAACTTGGAGAGCCTACCTGAGTCCAGTTTGGAGAGACTGCACAGTCATTGAGATAGCTCTCAACAATATCGGTGGTACTCTTTGTGGAGATATTGCAGCAGATATTGAGGGAAATCGTTGTGGTACTATTGCTGGGATGAATTATGATCCTGTGGGTTTTGGTCTGGTCAAGTGTGGGACGTGGGTTGACAGACAGGTTGGTACAATATAAATGAAGAGAAGTTGTTTGTGTGACAACCCTTAAGTCTTCTTAGGGCAATGCCTAAAGACCCAGAACGAGGTTTCTTATTTAAGAAAAAAGATTTTTCATTATTCATATGCGGTCCCGTTAGGGAACCATGATGAGCCACCCGGAACCAACCAGACTAACCCGGAAACCCAGGTGGATTCAAGCCAGACTAAGATGGATTCAGGGACAAGGCAAGTTAATCTGCCAGGTCCGGTGCTAAATACACGAACTCAAGTGGATCGAGGTCATCAACGAGCTCATCCAATGAGGCCTGATGGAACCTGGACCCAAAAGGAAAAAGGGAGAAACAAAAGTACCCCAGAAATAGCTCGCAGGGGGAAACAAACAAACCCCCTCGCCCAAACTAACCCGCAGGTGGAAAACCCCTTTTTTCTTTTAAATACTCTTACTCGTATTCGGTCCCAATCAGGGGACCATGAGGATGGAAATACTCAAGTGCTGCTAGGAGGAAAAAGGCCAATCCCTCATATCTTCCAGTAGTATGGAACAGTCTTGCCCACGCGGAGCCGTGGTGAGATGTCGGTTTCCTTCGCTGTGTAGATGACGAGTGACGATGCCAACTTTCCGACCTGGCTTCCAGGAGGCTCCTCATGGTCCACCTAACGGGACCGCATAGGTTTGCTTTTTTGAACAAAAAACGAGGTGAGTCTCCTCCTGGCGAGATGTTGGTAAAGGAAACTAAAAAGGCATCCACAGCGTACCATGTCTCCCCATGCTCCTTCTGGATCCGGACGGGCCCATCCAGATCCTCACACTCATTAATGCTGCCCAGAGGTTCCTTGTGTGAGTCGAGGTCTGGGCAGCAAAAGGCGATATATGTTAGGGCCACTTGCGTGCCCGGGACCACCCATCTCCTGGCTAGCTGGGCGGGAGAATACGGAATGGCCGTGCCACCAGCGAGCATGGAGAAAATGAGGTTTACGGAATCTTGATAATTTCAATGATATGGCTGGCGGGTGAGCTCGTTACCCCTCATGAGCTGTCCACTGGATGCAAAACTTGTCAATACTTACCACTGGCAATACCTATACCTACCACTCAAGATGCTTCAGACATGTGGTGAGCTCGACTTGCACGGCATTCTTACCACACAGCGTAGGCTCACCACTTAAGTTGAGCTGGACTCTCAGGGGTTTTGCCACTTACCCCTGTACGCTTGTCACACAAGATAAGCCCAGGGAAGAACGTGAGCTCAGCACGCAAGGTATTCTTACCAAGATATTGCACGAATTTTGGGACTGACTCGGGACAGGTAGAAGGTTTCTCAGGCCTGGGACAGGTACTTCCGACCTCTCCGGTGATAGATAAGTCCCGTCATCGAGACTACCACTACAACAACAACAACTACGGCCGGCCAGAACAACAGCAAGCACCGCCCCGGCCGCCGCCTGCCCTACCAACATGGCAAGGAGGATGAAACATCGGAGTTGCATCAGAATGCACCAATTACTGCAGAGTAATACGCATTTTCAAATTTTTCCTACCGACACCTACAGGACTTTGAGATGCACACAGCATTTACTTTGTTGTTGGCAGTGTATCAGAAAAGAAAGGGCGGATTGAGTATCTTTGTGTGCACAATGGAAGCCGCTGGCTTGAGGGGTGAAAGCTAGACATAAATCCGGAGCCAAGGACTGCGAGAGTATGTGCTTTCTCTCTTTCAAGAAGGTTAATGATGGGACGGTGGAGGAAGAAAGAGATGGGTTTTGACTTTAACTAACACATTTGCAGGTTGAAAATACAGTAGAACACAAGCGGCAGGATATTAATCATCAAAAGCAACTGGCAAAACCGCAAATCTGCTGGAGCAAATTATAATGAATACCTATGATTTCAGATACCGTCTTCTAGGTCCCAAGATATTTTATAATACAAGAATATATGATCACCCAGCTTGCAACTACATGAAGATTTATCCTGCTTGTCTAACTTTCGGATGGCTTTCCTTTTCTATTTTTTTACCCTCACATTCCTCTCCCAGTGCTGCGGTTCATCTGACTCATCTGTCACTACCGGTTAATGACAGCACAGGAGTCCCGCCGTGTTCTTTGTGGTTTAGACACCTGGCAAAGTAATATGCCTTGTTCCTGAATCCACCCGGGAAATTGAACTCGCCATATATGCAATATTTCTCAACTTGACGTGCAACCACTTAGCCACATGGCAGCTTTATTTTTGGGAATCTATCGCACCCGTGTTTACCCTCCATTCGCCAAAACGAAAGTCTTGTGAAGGGGAAGCGCCAACTAGCCGTACCTCCGTCAATATATATTCTCCAGTTTTGCTGCCTTTTTTAAAACGCACACCCAATACACCCGGTTATTACTGCTTTTGCGCTATCCGGTTTCGCCGTTACCCTCGGATTTTCCATCGGCGAAGCCATCACCGATTATCCACCGGCAAGGCCATCGTCGCCACCGCAATATTAAGCTGAATCCGCACACGCAAGCACCTTATGTTCGTACGTACGCAAGTATTTTACGTATGTCGGGTTGAGTCACTCTGGTTGCCCCCCGACCGCTATCCGCAATCCTTGTATTCTCTTGATTCTGATTGGCCAAATAATATCTCTCGCATTGCCTTACCCTGAATTTCTCATGAATACAGACAACTCTCCGGACCAGTATTTTCCTAAGATTCAAGGAAGTCTTAGCTCGCATCGTGAACTTCTACCTAAGTTCTGCGTTGTATTGTCCGCTCTGCGCATTACCATCCGCTATAGTAGGCATATTACTATAGATCCGCTCTGCACCCGTTTTGTCGTTCTCCCCTTCGTCTCCGTCTGAAATTAGCGGAGGAGTGGCTGCGTCCATTCTTTCGTCGCTTTCATATCCGTCGTGGGATGGTGGCTTGGTAGCCGTGTTTCTTGTGTGGTGGGTTTCGCCAATCCATCTTCCCCGAATTGTCGTTTCTCTTTCCCCTACCTGAAATGTTGTGCTATTGGGCGGCCGTGGTGTAGGAGTTACGGCCCCGTATATAGGATAGAAATGTTGATGATAGTTATGTTGGGGGTGCTGCGTTGGTAGACCTACGATACGGCGTGGTAGCAGGTTATCGTGGAGATTTTCGGACAAGAAGGTGGGGGAAATGTGTACGGAGGAGTCCCCCAGTGTGAGATTGGGATGTGTTTGAAGAGCTCGTTGAGCTCTTCCGGTTGAGGGTGGTTTGGCCTCGGAGGACCTTCTGTGTCGTGAGATACCCTGGCAGGTCAACCCGACCTGCCGTCTGTAGACAGGTGGAAAAGTGTTGCCCGGTGTGATTTGTATGTGGTCATGTCTTTTTTTTTTTTTTTTTTTAAATACTCATTACTCCTATTCAGTCCCAGTGAGGGGACTATGAGGAGCCGCCCGGAAACCCGGGTGGATTCAGGACAAGGCAAGTTAATCGGCCAGGTCCACCGCGCGCAAAAAGCAAGAGACTAAATACAAAAATATTGCAAAAGCTTAATGTAAATCAAAAATGTATGAGATTCGTGAAGCGCAGACCTCCGTGCTGTCATTAACTGGCCCTGTGCCAGATGACCTCGAAAGGCCTGACTGAGGTCTGCGTAAATTTGTAGCTCCGCTACCTCCGGCACCTCTCGTTTAGCCTCTTCCGCGCAACCTCTGGTACACGAAGCTGAAAAAAGCCTCTACCGCGTCCCACTCCTCCTCCTCCGCCTCTTCTTTTATCCATATGGGGCGATCAATGTCCTCCCACCCCTTCACGTCGCCCATATGACGCCGTTGTGTGTGATAGAGCGGGCATTCGAACGTGATGTGATGCCCGTTTTCCGTGTCATGTCCACATTCACAGGAGCTGGTGTCCGTCTTGCCGATTCGATGAAGCCAAAACCTTTGGGGGCCTCTGTCGGTGCGGAGCCATGTGTACGTTGATAGGGCATGGCGGTTCCACTCGCACCGTCTGATGCCAAACCCTGGGGCCGTCCTAGCCTTTGCGCGGATGGACTTGGATGCCTGTCTTATCCCCCCTTCCGTCACCGTGGGTTCTTGAATAGCAAACTGCCCCCGAGCAGATGCAAGTGCAGCCAGCTCATCGGCCTCCTCGTTGCCTTTAATGCCAATGTGGGAGCGAACCCATGATACTGATGTATCATATTGGTTGTCCTGGCGCTCCCCGAGGAGATCTCCTAGTTCCATCTCAATGCCGCTCCTTGGTGGCTTCCTTCCTTGTGAGATCTCCATAGCCGTCGAAATGGCCGAGGTCGAGTCGGAGAGGATCGCGATCATGGGCGACTCACGGTGTGTCTTTAGGGCTAAGACTAACGCTTCCCTCTCCCCGTCAGCTACTGTCGCCTCCTCCCCCAAGTACGAATGTGATCTGAGGGTTGGATTTCCCCTCCTATCCTCTGATACCATTGCTGACGCAACGTGGCCCTGTCTGCCTGTGCCGTCAGTGTAACATACCCGCCAACCCTCATCCAGTAAGCCCCCTATTCTGGCAGCCCAAACGCCCTTGGCATTTGAATAAGGATCTGACGGTTCGTACAACACATTGTGTGTTAAGCTGCTTGGTCTAGAGTAGTCGCAGTTTCCAAAGCTGAGGTTCTGGGGCTCGAAGACAGTGGAAGCTTGGAAGGCCCTGTTAATTGCGTTGGTTGGGGAGAGGGGTATATGGTCATGTCGGGCAGCGCACTTGACCACCCAATTCCACCTTAAATAGAGATAGGCAGGTAGTAGTCTGGTGGGTAGGTGATAAGTAACCTTGATCATCGCAGGCACCCATTCACTCACATTCACCGAAAAAAAAAAAATCAAAAATCAAAAAAAATCAACAAGTTCCCAATTTTATGCCTATACTGGGTTAGCCACAAAAAGAATAAAACGCAACACACACTTACGGCCAAACAAAGCAAAACATGTCAAAGACTGAAGACCTATATACATTCATAGATGACCTGCTTCAGAAGCATCAAATAATAACGTGTGAAAGCCATATATTCACATGGCACCGAATGGACGGAGTTACATTCACCATCCCCATTTTTCTCAGGGAGCGTGTTTGCGCAAATGTTGTACTGCTGTGGGAAATTCAGGGCATTACCGACAGTAGCGAGCTTCCGGCAAATGTGGCAGAAACTGTGCACAAGTATGTGGACGAAGTAGTGCCCAAGTGGTGGCCAGTGAGCGATAATTGGATACTCCGGAATAATATTGAGGAGAATGCTTTGCGTTAGTCTATGCAGCAAAGCAGCTCCTAGAGGCTGTTTTATAAATACCAATCTTCTTGAAGTAGGTTCATGATTCTGTGTAACGGGCTATATATATGCGTGTATGCGTGGGCAATTCCCAATTAAAAAGGAGGAAGCATGAAAAAAACTTTTGTATCGCATATCCGTAGATGCGTCCCAATGAATAAAGCTCGAAAAAATGAAATTCAAACAGTACATCCAAGATAAATAAACAAATAAAGGCTTTCATGCCTTTCTCTTTCCCCAGACTAGTGGTTTCTGCCTTGAGATCCATTCTAAGACAGTGTCATAACATAGGACAAACTGTGTGAGATTCTGCACCATGGGCAACCTCTGCTTCCTAAACCCACTCACAACCTGACAGATAAGGTCCTCGTCATCTCTATCCATCCACTCCTTGTCACTCCTCTCGGTGTATGCGGCTGTATCAGAACCATATTCACCAAGTGTAGCTGCAGAATTGGCATACTGTTGATGGATCTGTTGACGCAGAATCATGTTTATCACAATATCCACGCAACAGAACGTCCCGGTACGGTCATAGCCAGCACTGCAATGCACGACTACGGGTCTCTCAACTTGCTCGGAGGCATTTAACAGCGATAGCGGCATTTTCGAAGTAATGCCCGGCTTCTGACTCCCCGTTGACTTCACCGCGGCGTATGTGTACTCAATCAGTGCCAAGATATGGGCGGGATATGCAGGCGTTCCAAAATCGGGCCAGGAGGCGAACTGGAGCTGGATGATTTCCCGCATCTGGTGGAATGGTTGGTTGTCATTCTGGAGTGCAAATCCCCGCACGATCATATGTGGGACACTGGAGCCGTTTGGATAGTTCTGCTGTAGAGATACCCGCCTCTCCCACTTCTTCATGAGTACTAAGGACCCATATCGGCCATCAACCCAGTAAGGATGACAGTTGACGTGACCACCTTCTGACTCGGCCGTTAACAGTACGATAACCCTGACATCTTGATCCCATACAACACTCCAAAAGTCCTAGGATATTGTCAGTCATTTGTACGTACACATGGCAGCATGGAAGCGATTTTTACCTGAAAGGTTGAAGGAAGTGGTCCCTGAGTAGCAATGTACCGCTTCGCACTGCGCGAGGACTTGATGTAGCTCGCATTTATATAATCACAAGAGCCTACCGGGTTCACCCTTGTGGCGTCGTATTGCCAAATATTATTGTACCAATTCTCCTGTCCCTTCTCCAAACAAGCGAGCTTGGTAGGCTCCAAGAATGAACTTGTATGATCCAAAGCCTTCTCCATTCGTTCCTTTTCCGCTTCTCCAATAGCCAAGAATCGTTCGGAAATCAACTTTGCGCTGTCCTCTGAAACCAGAATCTTCAGCCAAGTAGGGAGCGACTGCCTTCCCTCAGATTGAAGTACAGCAGGTATAGATACCGGTATCTCACCAACGCCGCCAATAAGATCCATGTTCTGGCGTATTTCTGTAAAAGAAGTTGTGACTGGAGATGCCTGAGCAGGGTTTGGGCATTTGAAGCCACCACGTAACGCTGAACTACCAGGTTCGGAACTTCCACCTCCTCTGATAACTGAAATACATTGCGGTAAACCGGGGGGCAAAACATTAGAATAGTCTATTTTTTCTGGGTGTGCGGCTGCAAATGCAACAAATCCACCTATATGAACTTAACGCAGAGGCCAAAATCCACTTGCAGCTCGAGTTACCTTTAATACAATATGCATGTCCTCTCCACCCTTCCTTCACAAACTTATTCACAGTGTCCGCAGCTGAGGTGGCTTCCATCGAGGAATGAGAGTTGGTATCATATACAATGATGTACTTCGCTTCCTTCCATCTGGCGAACCTGTCTTTGTCGATCTCATTTATGAAGGTTTCCGATAACTTTTGGAGGTTGAAGGATGATCTCTTCCTTAGAGTGGTTGGTATACAAAGATGAATAGCCCCCTGGATGCGAGACGTAGAGTATCGTAGATACGAACGCAAGTCGAGAAGCATGGCATTGCTGTTATCTTTCTTCAGAAGTCTCGCAAGAGCGTCCGGATTTATCACGGTGATGTCACCCGCCTTTCGCTGACTCCTTAGCAACATATCAGATGTTTTCCGGCTGCACAAGTTCTGTGGTCATTTATATACTGGCTTCGTGTGCGAAGGCAAAAAGGTGAGATGCAGAAAACAAGATGAGCTAGCTGTAGAGTGAAGGTAATACTTGGCATCGACTAGATTCTCACCACCCATCCAAGCTAGTCAACGATTGCGAACATGAAATGTAGTCAATATAAAATAAAATACATCAGTGCTTACGAACATGAATTGTATTCAACTCTGAAATATCACCATGCTCCTCCAGTTCCACTTCCGCGTTCAATTGCGAATGTGCCTCTTGTTCAATAGGAGTATTCAGGCAGCTATGTGATTAGTTGCGATCACCGGCACAAAACACTGAAAAATACGAAAGTGGTAAAGTGAATAGGGAGTTCATTCTTTCTTCAAAGGTCTAATAACCGGTAGTCATGCCTGCAGTGAATGAGGGTATATAAATGCAAAATTGGAATACATCATTTAGAACGGCCTCTGATTTTTCATGAACCGTTGACTCGAGGCCTGAGGGCTAATCACACCATTCAAATGCGGGGAGTAGTTTATGAAGTATTGATCGAAGTTTCCGGCAGATAATCATTTCTCCTCCCAGCTTATCAAGGATTTCTTTGTTGAACTTGGCACGATACTTTTTGGGTACCTGGCCAGCGTCATTCAAAAGATGTTTAGCCTCCAGATCGGTGTAGGTAATAATGGTCTTTCGGAGAGACTCCTGCAATGTTTTTTCCGTTGCTTTCAATGACGAGTATTCTCCCCAGAACTTAGACACCCAAGATAGCCATTCATGTCTGGTACAGGATACTGAGTGGTCAGTATAGCAAATACGGGGGATCGGATTCGACTCTGATCCTGAGTCTTCGTCTGGGTCGGGATATGGTATAGGTGGCTCGGGAGGTATGTTTTGACCTGCCAGGAGTATGTTAAGCCGCCTAGTACTAGGCCACAGGGTCAGTGGTCTCTCGGGTGGTCTGAGAGGCCTTGAAATGCCGTGTGCAGCCCAATCGATGCGCAGCTGTGTGATGGCTCGTTCTACAGCTTGCTTGTGTGTGCGAATATCCACTTCCATTGCTTCCCGTGTGCTTCGAAATTCACGAAGCATCTGCTTTTCCTCCGGGGTGTATCCGGATCCTCCTGATGCCATGTTAGGTTTGGGGTTTGAGAATTGTGAAACTGTGTGAAAAGTGACTTGACGGGTCATGCTAATATGAAGGTGGATTATGCAACATATTGCCATAACAGTGCTGGCCATGTTTATATTGATCGGCGGTTTCTATGTCTACAGTGGGTCATTTCTATTTATACTTAGCCATTTGTATTCATAATCCATGCCATATACATACTGGTATTGGTATGGCAAAGTATTATGGCAATAGAGGTTTAGGAAACTTCGCATGAAAACTGTGTAGTATATTATTATGTGCTGTATATCCTGACACAGGATTTCGAAATTTAGTTCGAAGCAGGGGCAGATATGGTACGGTAGGTCATGTAGCAATGTTGAGAGTCCTATAGTATCCTCGGGATATAGTCCAACTTTTCGGTGGATCATCAAAAAGTAATAACTATGAATTTCACTGATATCCCATCAGATACAGTCTATAAAATCTACAATGCAGGCTAGGAGGGATAGCTCTTAAACTGGTGTTTCAGTAGCTAGCAGATCATAAATTCTTGGGGTGTTATTTTATTTTTATTTTTTTATACTCGATCGACCTAAGGTCATGACAAGGTTCAACCTATACTTTCGGTACAAGAAGCGGGTCCCGCCTCTGGAGACATAGGAAATCCGCAAACAAAACCAATTTCATCCAAACAAGTCCTCCGCAGCCCGATTGTAATAAAAGTCTCAACCAGATCCACAGTGACTTCCTTGTCCCTATCCTTCCTCTTCTGCAGCCGCCGTTCCCTATGGTGTGCCTGCTCCCACGTGCTCCACCTCCTTCCAAGTCACTCGCTGGCAATACACGCCAATATTTTTTTAAATTCTCATTACTCGTATTTGATCCCAGTAAGGGGAACATGACGCGCTACCCGATTGCACCAGAGCAAGAAAAGCCGCTCGTCGAACTGTGGAGAGATCGGAGTACTTTCTGACATGTTGATACCACGGGATAGTGTGTGGTGGGATAGTGTGTGGTGGGATACTGTGTAGCGGTATCGTGTGCGTCAGGATGGATGTTGTGCGGTAGCATAATGTATGGTGGGATCGTGTATAGTAGGATCCTGTGCCAGGCCATTCATTTTTGGAAAAAGCAAAATAGGCTCTCCAGGTCCCCGCTCGGCGAGGGGGGGGGGTGCAGCTCGAACAACTAGCTGGTCAACCGGGAGGATATCCGGGCATGTTGGTTCCAAGGCGTCTCCGAGTACAGTCACGGCCTTGTTGTATGCTTTGTATCGGGCATATTCATGACACATGATGCGTGTTGCCCCTCGTTGCCATTGTTTATCAAATTTCTCGAATGTTGTATACCCTGTAGCTTAATGACTTATCCCAGCTCTATGGGAATTAAAACTGGGTATTAGTCTATTGTTAATCATTTAAATACGGGCATATATGCCTGTAGGAGGGGTTCGGTATTGGTGGAGACACTGTTCGTCGTCTTCGGGGGTGTGGTCTTGATCGGATTGGTGGGGGTGTCGTCTGAGTGCTTGTGTCATTTGGGAGGGTACGGCAATGGCGGTGGCGGTGGGGGCGTGTCAGTGGTTAGGGTGCTAGCGGTGTTGGTCTTGCGTGCACTGGTGCAGAAAATATCTTGCAACTCCGCCTGCCGCCGCCTTCCGCCGCCTTCCTAGAACGTGATTGTCCCTCCAGAGAATTCTCCTCCTCCATCCATTCTATCTCCACCTCTTCATCTTACTGCCTCAGACTGTTTTCTTCGGGCTTATGTTGGGATGTGGTCTGTAGCTCCTCGATGTTGGTATAGAGACTGTTCATTGTGACCCCCGCATTTGTGAATCGTTAATGAATACAGACAGGACCTTTGAGTGATTTTAAATAACCCTTAGCAGCCACAAAGGACGGGATAAAGAACAGTTGTAACAAAGAAGAAGGAACAAAGGACAGCAAAGATACGAAGAGCGAAGGATTAAACAATCACGTTCATTCCCCGTATCCGCGACATCCGTAAACTTTACTCCAACACAAACGCCATGAGATCATGAGCTATCGATAGCTCGACAAGAGCGCCACTGATATTTACAAACGCAAGAGAGCATGTTGTCCCCAGCTCTCTCAGCTCTCTTCTTCTGTTAATCCTCTTTTGCGGTCTTCTTCTCTATTATTATTTCCTTTTCAGCCTCAGCTCAGGCGAATTACCGATTTCATATCATCCGCCTAGACCGCTGGTTACATTCGTAACAGAGAAATGGACGCATCAGTTGGGAAGATTGGGAGTACGTATTCTTTTATGCAGGCCGAGTCTGGTATATTTATAGGCTCATGCATGCCTCTATAAAAACTTTAGAAACTCGGAGGAGTAAACGCCATAACCAAGGCGGGAAAAAACATCGAAGTCGAGGAAGGCATGAGAATGTACAGGTCATTCCTCAACGTGTGCCCCAGAGTGAAGGTTCCTCTCCTGCAAGCACAGGATCTGTTCAAGCAAGCGTAGGATCCTTTTTCTACCAACAATTGCGTTTGAAATGCTTTTTTTTTGCTAATGAAACCAATATAGGTGTCTGGGGATCAGGAAAACTCTCCATCGCAGCAGGCTGAAGCTACTCCAATCGAACCCACAATTATGAAACCTCTTGGAGAACCCTCTGCTACATCAGTTAGGAAGGAATTGGGAATACCTTATCACATGTTTAAGCAAATGAAGGTAACAGTCTTAGATTAGTTGGCTTCATGGAATGTATACTGATATAATCGTTGATTACAGATTTATTCACGGACTACATCAAAAGAACATGATCTTCAGTGCGTGGATGAAAATGGCACACCTTACGCCTTTTCCGAGCTTGATATTGAGAGAGTGAACAACGCCAAGAACGATGTTCAGCAGAAATTCCCCTCGTACCTTAGCAAAGCCATAAACAACTGGGGTGCTCATTGGCTTATCAAGCATTCAGTATCCAACTGGCGAAAGTGTATGATGAAGAAGTCCACTAAAGACGCTGACAATAAGTACGATTCATTTCTAGGAGGGGAAGTTGCTAATTTCGATGATGAGTGCAAGAGACAATTTGGGTTCTCATTTGAGAGCAACTATTACAACGAATTGGGAATCCCGAGTTCAGGTACAGATGGGTTGAGCGCTGAGCAACAAGCTCAAGTTATTCGGGCGTTCAAAAAGTGGGTCGGACAGCAAAGTCCTTCATGTACAGACATGGCACCCCAAGATGTCATGGGATATCCTGAGGTCGCTCAGCATATGCGTCCCGTGTATGCCGAGGCACAATTTCAATCGGTCGCCCAGCCAATACCAAGACATCCTATATTATTTCCCTTTAACCCTCCATGTCTCATCCAAAATTCACTGCATGATATTCATCGGCAGACAACTTCTCAACCATATGATGCTCAAGGTCAAATGGAACAGAAGTATATTACTAATGAATCTGCATACCCGGGTCAATACTATGAGTATCCCAAGCTGCAGCAGGATTATTTTCCCCTTTCTCCCGGGGCATATCAACAAGCACCAACTCGTGCTCCTACTTCCGCTCGACATGAGGGCAGGAATTTCCGCAGGGACAGCGAGTCCTTCTACCCTGCTACCGAATCATAAGTCTGGGGTCCTTATGGAAGTTTTCTTCAGGTGGAAACTGACTCGTGACCTCTACAGCTTGCCACCTACACACGACTCGGTTGGGAGCTGCCTGAGTGCTGGGCACTGTGTCTTGCAAGAGAGGAAATGACCCCTTCATTACGGGAATTGTGGCAAATATATATTTCTTCTGTCTTCTGTAATCTCGAATATTGTTTTCCAAACTTGTTGTACATTCCACTTTCCGTTCCCTAATTCGCCTTGTTCTACTAGTAAAATTGCCCAAACTAAATTATTCCAAACTTAAAACGTAGGGCAAATTATTTTCATCATATGTTTCAGGAGCTACCAACCTCACCTAACCGTACGTTAGGTGTGGTGAAAGCAAGGGGTGATCATAAATATTAATATATAATTTGAAAACTGGAATGACTATATATTCTTTGCAATACGAGAGAAGAGAGAGACGCTATTAACATTCTCTCCTAGAAACTGTGCATCAAAAAGTATCAATGGGTTTATTAGTCTGGTTTTACAATCGTGTGTTACCCAAAGCTAGATAGTGCTACTTTGAACGGCACTTGAGGTGGAGGTCCTGGCAGCTAGATATGGGTTGGATTCTGGGTTATAAACGTTTTCTCCTGCCGTCCATATCCCTTGGGTACTATCTTTGGTTCTCCCCGGTGTGCCCCAATATCTGATAATTGCCGCCTTGGTTAGCGACGGAACGGGTGCGGGTGAGGGGGCAGTGGGAGGTGGCATGCATTCATCAATATTAGCCACCCCTGGGTAGCCCTCTATATCACCACCCCGACTCTGGCACCCACGAAGCTTTTTGCGCTTTATGTAGACTCTCCTGATTAGTCGGTACAGTAGATAGATCACTAGAAAACCAAGGAATAACCCGAGAATAATTGCAAGGATTTTCAACCGAGTCGGACTGACGGAGACCTTTGAACTTTTGCCTCTTCCTTCGAGGGAAGGGGACGGAGTGGATGCCATGTCGATGGCGAATAAGTGTGTCTGTACGTATCAATGTCAATGTTGAGTCTAGATGTGAGCGCCGTGGTTACCGATCCCAGTATGATACTTGGAGCAAGGTACGGCGTCTTGATGCTTTATAAACGACACCTTGGAGGCCATGCGAGACGGCTATCGAAGCGCTTGTTGTCGCACTTTGTAATTCCGGCCATGACGAAACAGGATTGATGGTTGCAGTTCGTAACATAGTCTGGTTGTTCGTAACAGGGTTGTACAAGGCAAAGCGTTGGACAAAGAGAAATAACCCATTTTCAGGAGCCAAGAACACAAGTACGGTAATCGGTTCGGGTCAAGCACATGAGCTCTCAGCCGTTATGCGTGAGGGCGAAGTGTTGAACCGTAGGACTCAGCCTTGATCGTTGTTATTCTGGGGGCTGATCCACATCCCTGTGATGACCCGAATGCCGCGATGTATTGGTAGTGTATTAGCTGCTGTGACCTCCCGCTCTTGCAGGTGTGTTGTAAAAGTTCCCCGATCAGAACGGTCATCGCGCGGGTTTTTCGCTAGAGGAAGTAGAGGCAGTGCCAAGGGGAAGATATATTAGATCGGAGAGGGATGATCTCTGGCGGCTGGCAGCACCGTTAATAAGTTGACCTGGGCTCGGTGTGTGGAGTTTTGTATGTTGAAAGATTGGGGGAATCCTGGTGTATCTGCATCGGAGAGTGTCAGAGCGTCTGGTGTTGGAAGAGAGAAGATCATTCCACAGAACTTTGCGGAGTTGGTTTGTCTCCGGCAGCGCAGCGACGACCGCTGAACGGAGGCGTGGCTATGTTGTCGGATTTAAAAGTGAACAATTTTACACAATTGGCTCAGTTTCGGAGTGGTAATTTGCATTGGGGACCCCTATAGGACAGCGACCCCTATAGGACAGCGACCTCCATATGCCAGCAACCTCCGTATGGCGGGGACAGCGACCTCCGTATGCCAGCAACCTCCGCATGGCGGCGACCTCTATATGGCAGCGACGTCCATATGGCAGTAACCCCACATAATAAATATCATTACCAAAGGAGATAGATGTGACATGAGATTCGTAAAGCGCAAGCCCCCATGCTGTCATTAACCGGCCATGTGCCAGATGACTTCGGGAAGCCTGACTGAGGCCTGCGCAACCCCTCTCCACCTCAATTTGTGTGTATATTTAACCGCCTCTTCCGCAAAGCTTCCTAAACAAGAAGCTGAACAAGGCCTCTACCGCATCCCACTCATCCTCCTCTTCCAACTCTCCGATCCATATAGCACGGTCGATATCCTCCCACTCCTTTACGTTGCCCATACACTTTGAGTGTGGAAGAGTGGGCAATCGAAGGCGATGTGGTACCCGTTTTCTGAGTGGTGTCCGCATTGACAGGAGCTGGTCTCTGCCTTGCCAATTTTGTGAAGCCAAAACCTCTGGGGGCCTCTGTCCGTACGAAGCCATGTGTAGGCCGATAGAGCATGGCGATTCCAATC
Source organism: Terfezia boudieri ATCC MYA-4762 (assembly GCA_003788615.2). Taxonomy (NCBI): domain Eukaryota; kingdom Fungi; phylum Ascomycota; class Pezizomycetes; order Pezizales; family Pezizaceae; genus Terfezia; species Terfezia boudieri. The sequence goes on along the minus strand of ML121604.1, from coordinate 83,343 downwards.
GCATCGTCTTATGCCAAATCCAGGAGCCGTGCGTGCCTTAGAGCAACGGGCTTTAGAGCCTTGTCTAATACCTCCTTCAGTTGTTGTAGGCTCCTGGATGGTGAATTGTCCTAGAGCTGAGGCGAAGGCTGCTAGTCTATTACCTTCCTCGTTACCCTTGATGCCAATGTGTGAGCGGACCCAGTAAATGGAGGTATCCCGGTCGTTGGTATTGCGTTCGGCTAGGAGGTTCCCTAGTTCCATCTCGATGCCACTTCTGGGTGGTGTCTGGCCTGCTGCTATTTTGATAGCTGCTGAAATAGCTGAGGTCGAGTCTGAGAGGATTGCAACCATGGGGGATTCGCGGTGTGCCTTTAGGGCTAAAACTATGGCTTCCCTCTCAGCATCGGCTACTGTGGCTTCCTCGCCTAAATAGCTGTATGAGTTAGTAGGTGGGTTTCCTCTTCTGTCCTCCGATGTTGTTGCTGCCGCTGAATGACCTTCTCTTCCTGTGCCGTCCGTATAGCAAATCCGCCAGCGTTCGTCGAGTAAGCCTCCTATTTTGCCTGCCCATCCACCTCTAGCAGTAGAGTAGGGGTTTGAGGGTTCGTAGAGGATAGTGTGGGATAGGCTACTTGGATTGTAGTAATCGCTGTCTCCAAAGCTCAAGTTCTGGAGCTCCTAAGCCGTGGCAGACTTAAAGGCCACTGTGATGGAATTCTGGGGGTAGCCAGAGAAAGCCATTTCTTGTGTATGCTGATTTCCTGTTCGGACTGACCGAGCGACCCAACAGTGTAGAGTTTCTCGTATTTTGACCTCCAAAGGTTCGATGTTGGCGATATGTCCCAGCTTCTCTTTCGAGCTACTGTGGTACCCACCGCATATTTTAAGGAGGGCCCGATTCTAGATGTTGTATTCCAGCTAGGGAAATAGTGTCTATTTTTCCTGCCCAGAGTTCTGATCCCCATAAGAAAATCGGGCGGACAAGTCCTGTGTACATAGCTCTTAAGGCTCAAGGTGACATTCCCTTTTTACTATTTCCTAGGCGTAGAAGCACATCTAGGGCTGCCTTGGGTTTGTCCGTTCTGGTTGAGATGTGCTTCTTGAATTGTAGCTTGTTGTCGACAATGATTCCAAGTGTTTTGATGTGAGTATTGTGATTGCCTCCAAAGTCGAGCCTAGTATTTTTAGAGATGTTCCATTCTAGCGTGTCCTTTTCTACAGCTTTGATAAGGGATATGTCGACTTGGCTTACTACCATATTGTGCTCTGATCTTGTGTAGTCGAAGGATGTGATGACGAGGGGGTTGACATCTTCAGCATAACTAAAAAGGAGGATCTGGGGTGGAGGAAGGATCCTGTTTTTCCGGAGTGTGTAGGGCCTAGGGATGTGGATTTCGTCACAGAGACTGGTGCCATACGTCAAGGTCCAGGAGATGTAGATTAAGAAGATCACTGGACTGAGTGGGCTACCTTGGGGAGTGCCTTCGTCTGAAGACCCTTTGCCTCTGACTGAGTTATCCTAGATGATAGAAAGGTGTTAACGAACTCTAAGAGGACCTGTGGGACCGTGGGGACTAAGTTGCTTAAGGCCTCCATGACGCCTTTCTTTTTAACGTTGTTGAAAGCTGCGACGATGTCCTTTCCTAAAAGTGTGACCCGGCTTCCTTTGGATAGAGCCTCCTCTGCTTTGGATAACGTTAACATCATGCTATCAATAGCCAACCTGTGTCTCCTTGAGCCAAACCGGAGGGGGTGGAGGAGCTGAGTCTGCTTCTGGAGTTGGTCAGCTACTACTTTCTCCCCTAATTTTCCTATGCAATTGGATAAGACAATTGGTCTCCAGCCTTTGACGAGGTTGGGATCCTTATTTGGTTTCAGAATCATGATACAGGACAAGACCCTCCAGGAAGGGGGAACCGGGACTCCTTCTAACGTTCTTGCAATATCGTTTAGAACTCGTTGGCCTAAATGGGTATCCTTGATAAGCTTTAAGAGGCAGTACGAGATTCCGTCTGGTCCTGGAGCTGAGTTGTTACGTGTATTTTGGAGAGCCTTCTCAATGGGTCGTATGTTCTCGAGGGTTGCTGACTGGTGGGGTATCAGTGATTCTGTGATTATAGGAGGGGATGGTCGGATATTGTTGTTGGTGATGAAGTTGTGTTTTTGAAAGGCTGCGCATTTCTCCTGGTCCGTTTGGAGAATCACGCCTTCTTGATACCTGAGATCTCCGCAAGCTGTCCTTGTTTTGAAAGGATCTTTGGCGATTCTGACAATATCCCATGGGTGTCTGTTCCCTTGTTCCTCTAGGAACTTATCCCAGCACTTTCTCTTCTTTTTCCATATAAGCTCACGAAGCCTCTGTCTTTCCTTCTTGTAGTTCTCCGCACTAGCCTGTCTAGTTATCTGGAGCTGTGTATTAATTTCCGCGTCCCACCACGGCGCAGTGACCATACTTGCGTCGCTTTTGTACTCATCGAGAGACGGTGGTTGTGGGTGCCCAGTGACTGGCAGCCGGGTCTTGAGGGGTGGATTTACTCTATGCACCTTACCCAGGTTGTCTTTTCTCTTTCACTTGCCTGGGATGTCGATTGACTGTGAGGCCGAGGTGTGAGATGTGATCAAATGATGTGATTGGGGAGCTGGAAGCTGTGGAAGTTATCTCCATGTACTGGCCACTCGCACTACTTGGTCGGTGGCAAGAAGTCGATAAAGTGCAGTCGAGAAGAATCTCAGGATATGGTGAGGTATTAGGATGGAAAGGCTGGGGACCCTCTTGTCGTGGAGTTACGACCTCGAATGTGTTAGAGAGCCCGTGTTGTTTATTGCTAGTTTTTCGACGCCAAGTGTGGGTCCCCTTTTGGGCAGTTCTATAGGACCTGGGATGTTAGTCTGGTTCCAACCAGACTACTGGGATGTCGTACCTTGGTTTGTTGTTCAGGGTAAGGTCTGACGCCCTCAAGCTTTTATGAGATCCCTAAAATTCCCTTTAAATTCCCTCAAGAAATCCGACTTTCCACTTTCAAGGTGACCCTCTGGGAAACTTTCTACCTCATTGCGAAGGATCACAATTTACATTTGCGTCTAGTATCCTTGTAACGACCACCGGTGAGCCAACCTTAATTGTACACGATACTTGTATTGGGCCAATTCCTGGAAAGGCCAGTCAACGTAGGAATACCTCTATGAGAGTTTGTGCCAACCAGGCCTAGGCCCGCCAGTCCGGAATTGGCCTATTCGCGACTAGAGCAGTCTATCCGCGAATCTGTCAATCCCCGGGCAGGCCAGAAATCTGTTTGCGGCCGCCCTAAAAATAAATTCATGGTCAAATAACTGTTCATATAAGAAGGAGAACAGTGAAGATAGATAGGATTCATGTTGGACTCTGTAGTTATAGGCAAAAGCAAGAAATGAAAAACAGAAAGGTATGTTCCCTGTTGCAAGTACCACCTCGCCATTGGGTACGTGAGCACTAGTAATAAGTGAGCCATGGTGATCTCGTCAAGGCACTACAGCATCAAAGACTTTGTTGGAAAGCCCCCAATACCAACAATGCACTGATGAGCCTGCACTACCAAAGTAGAGAGAAGGGAAGGAGCCTAAGCATCAATCATTTATCTCCGAATACACAGTGCAATCCCCAACGAGCTAGTACAGAAGGAATAATGTCCGTGTCCCAGCAGCATCGTCTTGTGTCTGTGCAGTGATTTTTCCTCCCAAGAACCAATAACAAGTCAAGGAACGGTGACCAACTATGCCAATGTGTTTGCAACATCCAGCTGGGACTGAATGCACAATCTATAACCCGCATAGTCAGGTTAAGCCACTGGCTGGATCTGTTCAATGCTCTAGGCCAAAAAGGGAAATGATCATGGACGGCTGTGTACGTTTGACTGGAGAAAGAAGAGGAAGAACATGGGGTGAAGGGGGTTTATATACGTTTGGGCGGGACCTGCCAAGAACCCCGCCAAGGCCGACGGTGATATTATCAACACTACCTACAGGCAAAGTAACCAGACTACAGGCAAAGAGATCTCGAGTTCTGTGATGCGAGGTGCGGTCGGCCCACGTCATCCCGAAGTGTCTATCGAACCCGCGTATATACTGGTGGCCCTCACTAGTCTCTTATCGTTGTGAGCATGGACTTCATGATGCTAGGTAGCGGTTACCAGGAAGTGACCGTGATAGCGATGATTAGGGCTGAGCGATCTACCCCGGGGCCCGACAGGATAGCATTCGATAGATGCAATAGATGCGGGCACCGGTCTCTAGGCACCACTTCGTGCATGCGAACCGATGGTCGAGGTGGGTGCAAAGTGAAAGCCCGCACCATACTTCACTGGGAAGCGGGCCATCCCCGGGAAGTGGATCAAAACCGGCGATGTTGCAGTTTGACGATTTCTCTTCCAATACCCAACCAAATGAGCTCAGATTTTGGGAATATTGTTTAGATATATAATAGTTTCTTCAAAAAATTACAGGAAGGCCCATGGGTATTATTACCCCAACTAGCTGGGTACGAATCACGTGATTCACTATCCTGTTTGGCCAGAGAATATATTAATAGACGGGGATTATGAGGCTTTGATTGGCAGGAAGTATTCCTCCCACTTAGTCTATTCCTCCCACTTGGTTCTAAAGTCTGAGCATGCTGTGCAGGTGATATCAATGTATGAGTATGGTGGTCTCTAGGGGTTGAGCCATATGGGTCATAGACCAGGTATCTCCTGTAATAGCTGAATCAAACCAACTGTACCCAATATCGCAAAGAATGTATAGACTTTGGTGAGTCTAGTAGTTATTTCATAATGACAGCTGGTGCATTATTAATATTGCATGAGCGTTATATCTGAGAATTTGTCATATCCTTATTATATAATAAGCAGTGCAAGCAGTCTTGACTAAACCCGATTAGGATTATGATAGATTCGAAAAATTGGTGCCAACCAGACTAGAAAAATTACTATTAAAAGACCCAGCTATTGATCAGTTTTGTTTGACAGACTTGGCTCAACATTTGCCACTTTCTTTATTGGTAAATTCTTTACAAGAAATTTCAGCAGAACAAGTTGAACATAGGATAAGAGATAATCAAAAAAAAAAAAAAATAATAATATGCAGTTGTACGGCAATTTATTGGCGCTAACGGCACGATTGGCGCGCTAGCATCACATTGGCAAATGGGCCAGAACAATCCCTCCGGTGGTTCATCATGGTCACCGCATTATTCATATAATAAGGCATCGCAACAATGATGAGAGGTCGGCCAAGTTTGGCCATGATTCTAACCTATATATGTCCACTGCCGCTCATGCAAGATTTTTATGTTCTCAACCTGATAATTCATTGACTTTTCATTCACGTTTACACCAGCTAATTCTGCCAGGGAAGATCCGAAGATGTCAGATCAGGTATTTGACAATGATTTATCCTACTTTGATGACCTTCCCCAAGTCATTGACCTCGGCCCCGAGGACTGGCCCCAAACAGAATCCTTACTGGAATGGCTGTTAAACTCTCCGGAAACCACCTGCTTCGAATCACCCAACAGCGACCACCCACCTATTGCCCTTGACAAAATCCTTGAGGCCCCAGACGATACCAGTGTTCCATCTGAAATTATTGTTCAAGAACCGGCTCCATCCACCGAAAACGGACCGGGCCCTACATCTACATCTCAGCGTGTCCATGGCCGTGCCGCCAAAACCTCAGAATTCTTACTCCCCGAAGAGAAACTCACATGGAACTGCTATCGCTGTGACTACTGCGGCTACACCAGCGACAAAGTTGGTTACATTACCAGACACATTCAACGACTGCGGGATCATGATCCACTGACTGTTAGTGTATCCTGGGTCGGCGACAGTAATGTTAAGCTAGCTCGAGGGTTCATCAACGGTGAACCACTTAACACCAGGTTGCAACGCCTTGCACGAGAGTCTGAAGATCGCAAAGCTCTCAAGAGGAAGGCCAAAGACAAGGGTAAATGGGAACGCAAGAAGTGGAAAACCGAGCCTAAGACACCACAAGAATGGGTCCACTTTGTGCCCGAGGAGCAGGGTGAGGAAAATCGCCAGGAATTGTTTAACCAGTCCGACCCAAAGGTCTGGGTTTACTGTAATCCACCACACAGGTAGGATGCACGCGAATGGTTGTGAAACTGATTACCACAATATCGCTCTGGTGCTAAGCCTCACAGCTACCTGGACCCGTTGGTATGCCATTCTGTTTTGCAGTATCAGTATTACCTGACACTTCCCGCTGCTGTATAGACAGTGTCACTGTTACACAATTTATGTCCATCATTTCCTAATCATATTCGAATTCCTTGTTCAGAAGTAACCTCTGTGACTGTATATGGATTGACTTGGGGACGTGAGTCGCCGGAAATAAGCCGGTGGTGTCACTTCCGCAACTATAGTGTAAGTTCAGGCCGCTACAGACCAACCAGACTAGTTCAGGCCATGGTGGCTAAAATAGTAGTCTGGTTGGCGGCTCAGTTCAAAGCCGTTCACAACCCTTCCCTTAAATGTTAGTAATTCTTCAAGCCCTATAGTATAGGTAGGAATGGGAATGATACATGATTTAGAGTTTATCCGAATAACTCCAGGACTAGCCTCAGAGTTACTTACACGCACAACCAACCACTATGGACGTCATATCGGCGGTCGTGCAGTACGGAGAAGGCACAGTCTTTGGGAGTCAAGAATATATATTTTTAAAACTTTTTCAGAGCGTAGGCAGCGCATGTCGAGCACCCAGAACATCCTACGGGAAAAAGCTAAAGCTAAGTACACTGCTCACATATTTTCCTTCTGGGTCAACTATGCATCCTGTAAACCTACTGTTATTGTATTGGGGTCCTTTGTGCAATCTCTGGTGACGCCCTTAGTGGATTTGGGCTTAGGTTCCAGCTTGGACTTCCTGGGTGCGCGTTTCTTTCTGGTTGGTGCTGGTTCCTCAGGAGCCTCTGGGGTCTTTGCTGCCGCCCTTCTCCTCTTTTTTGATGGGTTTGGCGTCTGTCCCGCACGCTGGGACTCAGGTTCTGCCCTTTTCCTCTTGTTTGTAAGTTGTTCATCTCTTTTTGCCTCTTTTTCAGCCTGTTGCCTCCGGACGCGTTCAAGATACGTTTCACCGCTTATAAAGCCCTTTGCAGGTTGGACTGTGCCGTCACCGACCCAGCTGATCGTAACTTCCTCGTAGTTGTGCCCCGTTCTGTGTTTAACGTGGTTCGTCATCTTCCCAATCTCGTCATACAGCTCTCCACACTGGTCGCATTTGTAGACATTCATTGTAGGTTTCAATTTGTCTTTGCGTTGCCTCTTTTTGCCGGCGTTACCATGGACTTCCTCCTGGCCTACGCACGCGGATCGTGTACTACGTCTGTGAGCGCGGAAACGTTTACCTGTTCGAGGTGATGCTTGGGCATCCTGTGGTGGGGTAAGTTGGGGTTGAATGGGTCCCGATGGTTCATGGGCTACTGGGTTAATCGGTGTGGAGTCAATAATTTGTGGTCCTGGGTCAAGATTGCCCAATAAATACTTGGTGTTTTGGGCCACCGCTGGGTCTTGATCTGGTTGATCAGGGTTTGAGGCCGAGTAGGTGCGGGCCGATTCAATTAATGGGGATCCCGAATGAATAATGCGAAAGATTTCGTCTGGTGTCACTTCAGTGTCAGAAACCGTAACGTCTGAAAAGTTGGGGAAGTGATCCTCACAAGTAGGTGCTGTAGCCTGAACTAGGACTTGTTCCTCTTGTTCAACTGTAAGGGTGGCATCGGGATCCGTGGTTATGTTTCTATAATGAACGTCAGGTTCCATACTGGCATAATGCATGGTCTCGTCACTTATGAAGTTCCAAATGTCATCATCCCATGGGTCATAAGGTGTGGGTAACTGACCTTCAGAATAGATTTCATTGGTGGATATATTGGGAAGCACGGGGTCAATAGGTATTTGTGGTTCTGCGAGTTCAATTTGTACTCGGGCGTCATGCGGGTCATTGAGAGCTGGTGCGTCCTCAACGTGAAGGCCGTGGTCATTCCAGGGTTCATATAGTGCCAGAAATGGGTCGAAATGAGGAGGGCTATTGGGGGGTGGGGTGGATGGCATTGTTGTTTGGGGAAGGTAGGCGAATTGTCTATGTCTTTGTCAAGACTCAGAATTTATGGTAGGGTGAGTGGGAGGGAATATGATAGCCAGGGCGAAAAATGCAGATCGGCTGGTATTCAGAATTGGCAGAGCGTGTAGGTGTAATAACGTGTGGGTAACACGGGCCATACAAACGAGCGTCGCCATTCTGCGCACGAGCCAGATCATGGGTTGGCCATCATACCTTAGCTGGCCATCCCCCAACTTTAACTAGGCTTACCGGTTGTGGGACTTCCATATGTGGTAACTATTCTAGGGCCTTGGCATGGAATACATGTAAGCGAGCGTCCAACCTTGCTACATCACGGGCCTTGATCTAGTCCCTAGCCTTGATCCATAACAAGAACAACACACAGGACGAGCGCTTGGTCGGATCTCCACAGCCACAACGGCTGCAGACGTTGAAACGGACGGCACCACGAGAAAGCCCTCGCCGCTCGGACCTCGGGGGAACAACTACCGCGACCCTTTCGCCCTCGTTTGAAGCGTGCACATAACCCAATTCTCCAGACTAGGTAAGGCCGCAGAAAGTTCTAACCGACACTCTTACCATCTCCACGGCCTCCTAACCATCCTCGAGGATTTCTACAAAATCAACCCGTTCAGCAATTACTACCAGGGTGACGCAGATAAACACCTTTTAGATGTAGGACTCGCAACGAAGAGCGCACTCGCTAGAGCCCACACGTCCAAACTCGTGGAGTTAAAAAAGATCCGAAGATAGATACAGGCACTCCCCCGATCACCCCGACAAGGAACAGCGTTTCCACCAACACTGATCCCCCATCCTAACCAGCACAAGTGGACTCGCAAAGTGCAAGGAAGACTCCGCAAGGCTCGCTAAAAACTATTTGTCCAAAAGCCGGGAACTTCAGGCGATCCGCCGGGAATTAGAGGAGAAGAAGGAGGAGTTAATCTCAGCGAAATCGGAAATTGCTACGTTAAGACACCTCACACCTCCGGAGACAGACAGCAACACTGATCCCCCATCCTCACCAGCACAAGTAGACTCAAGCACCCAGACAATACCTCCGATCGTACCTCCGACACCGAAACCGAAGCCGCCGACCAACAGTGTCTCCACCAACACGGACCCACCTCCAAAACGCACATATGCAGAGGCAGCAACCACCACCAACTCACCCTCACAACCACCGCGAAAGCGACACCACCTCCGAGCACCCAAATCTCACCACCCAGGCGAGACAAGCCGTGGTACTTCACGCTGCTCCAACAAAATACAAGCCGGGTCTGATGCGCCGCTGGATCGAAGAGGACAACAAGACAGCGCAAATCCAGGGAATTCGCTGGCTTTTAAGAAGGATCGGGAAGCTGGCATCACCACTGGTCATCTACATGACGGAGACAATTGACCTTACACACGGGCTCCGCATGGGCAGGTGTAACGGGGCGACAACTATGAGCTCGTTCCAGGGAGCGCTTGGCCTATGAAAATTGGTATAGAGGAGCAAGGAGGAATGTAATGTATTCAGCACGGCTAAGATACAAGACGTTGCGTGGAGAGAGAGAGAATACATGAGGGTAGGGTTGGGGATCCTGATATAGGAATCCCCGCGAGGTTCCGACATTCCTAAGCGCCAACATCCCTGAGCGCTCATATCTCCAACATCCCTAAGCGCTCATATTTCCAACATCCCTAGGTGCTCGACATATGTATTGGGCCTATACTTGGTAGGCCGTGACAGCAGGAGACTATTCCGTACTACGGCATACGACTGGACGATGTAGGGAGTTTCGACAGTATTTCTACTGGCGAGGGGCGAGACACTGATTACACTTTCCTTTACGACACTTTCTAGCTCACCTCCGGGTTATAACACTTTTGAGGCTTCGGCTTATGACACTGTTTCTTCTGTTATTATTTTCCGGATTTTCTACTAGCGCGGGGTTTTGCGGGGTTTCTACTTGCGAGGGGTTTGTGGGGTTTCTACTTGCGAGGGGTTTTGAGGAAGGTTTTCTACCTGCGAAGGGTTTACTCCAGCGTTCCACTTTGATTTTTCTTTCCACTGGCGAGTGGTTTAGGCAGGCCTCAGTCAGGCCTCTCGGGGTCACCTGGCACCTAGCCGGTTAATGACAGCATGGGGGCCTGCTCAATTTTGTCTCTGTTTTGCTTTCCGCGTGGGGCGGACCTGGCAGATTAACTTGCCTTGTCCTGAATCCACCCGGGATTCCGGGTGGCTCCTCATAGTCCCCTTACTGGGATTGCATAGGAGTAATGAGTATTTTAAAAATAAAAATAAAAATCCTACATCACAGTTGGCAGCCATCACGGGGAGAAGCAGCGTGAGAATCTTTTTTTACGAGCCTTCATAGAGCTTAAGATCCTTTGACGAGCCTGTAGAGCCCATGATTCTTGCAAACCTGAAGTGAGCTCACTTTTCGAGCTCACGTACTTTGTCGAGCTTGAAGAGCTGACGATTTTTTCGAGCCTGTAGAGCTCACGAATCTTTATCGACCCTGCATGGCTCATCTCTCTCGAGCCTTGTAGACCCCTTTCTATCATCTTTTCAAGCCTTGGGAGCCTCTGTCATCCTGGATCCTACGAACCTTGCAGTTGTCGTTAGACGGAACTGCTTGGGCTGTTAAGGGTGACGGTGGAGAAAGGAGGAGGCAAATCTCAAAAGGTTTCTCGGTTCAACAGGACTAAGACCCAGAAGGTACGGTCATAGGTGTGAGGAATCCTTTTTTTGGGGGGTTACTCAGTACTTACTCATATGCGGTCCTAACGAGGGGACATAGTGAGGTAAACCTGAGGGAAGGTAAACCGATCCCACACTCTACTGAAGAGTGGCTTAACTATGGGAATGGTAAATTGGAGGCTAATATAGATATGAATATCCAGGCTGTTTTACAAAGTGATACTGGACTCATAGGGATGGTAAATTCGAGGTGAAGATGGATAAGAATATCTGGACTGTTTTGCATGGGGATACTTGTTGGAGCGCACATCCAGCACACCCGGAGATTACTATTGCGCCAACCGCTGTCCGGCAAAGCCGCTGTCCGGCAGAGCGCTATCTATCAAAGCTATTATTGCCACAACAGCAATATTCAGCTGAACTTGCCGCGCATACGCATGCATCTTACGTCCGCACGTACGCAAGTATTTTTTCATATGTTGGGATTGAGTCACTGTGGTTACCACCGACCGCTATTCGCAATCCTTGCATTTCCTTGATTCTTATTGGCCGATTAACAACACATCCCTGCGCTTGTCATTTACCCTGAATTTCCATGTATATAGACATCGCTCTTCCGGACCTGTATTTTTCGTTAGTCTTCAATTCGCATCGTTCTCAGTTGCATTATCGCACTCTTCCTCACTAGAATCACTTCCGCTGCCTAACAAGATATCCACATATCTTTTTGTTACCGTTACCCTGAATTCTCAGGATATCCGGCGAAGTCATCTATCAACATCATTTCTCTACCTATGTCATTATTATCGCACTGATATTATCATTGCTATATCATCGCATACGTATGTTTGGGTTGATCATGTTGAACGTTGTCGCTCGCTCACTTCTTGATTTTCCTACAATCCCTGCGAGCTATCTTACCCTGAACTTCCGTGTATATTGACATCTCTCCGGAACTGTATTTTATCTGCAATTAAGCAAGTCTTCAATTCGCCTCGTTCGCACTCGTATTACCATCCGCTCCAGTAGGTTTATTACTAGAGATCTGCTGTGCACCCGTGCTTGCCGCTGCCTCGCCAGGACCACTTCCGCTGCCTAACAAGATATCCACATATCTTTTGTTAACACTAGGGTCATTTGGAAAGTGAATTCGAGGCTGTTTTGCAAGGTAATACGGTACGGTAAATTCGATGCGAATATGAATATGAATATTTAGTGTGGATACTGATAGTACCACCTTATTAGGAAGGTTAGACTCTGAGTGACGTCCTTAGGCTTAGACTCTATCTAGGGAGGAGGCCTCTCCTTCTCCCAGATCCTCAGAGGAATGAACATCGTTGACACATTCCATCAGGTTATGACCCTCGGTTGCTTTTGAAGGAAAATTTTCTTTTCCGACCGATCAAGATGCCCGTAACTATGGAAGACTTCACTCTACCCTCGAAATTCGATAGAGGGAATGCAAGCATACCTCCTCTAGGTGACACGAACTACTGCACATGGAAAAAAGCGATGAGAGTCCTCTTTATGAGAGTAGGAGTACTGCAGATAATAGACTTCGAAAAGCCAGTGGATGTGGATGAAGACTGACTTTTTCAGAGATCTTTTTGGGGTGTAGTTCGATGACACAAGCATCCTTATCAGACGATATGACAGCAAAAGAACTTATGTGGTTATCAGCATTCCTGGAATACTTGGGAGAAAAAGTGCAAGGACAGTTATTAAAGGATAACCAGGGAGCCCTAGCACTGGCGAAAACGAAGGAGTTTAAACCACGTACAAAACACATTCACGTACGAGAACGATTTATTACGGAATTGGTCAAAAACGGCCAATGCTGGTTATCGTATGTGGAAACAAAAACATGATAGCGGATACATTAACGAAACCTCTCCCAAGAGAACCTTTCGAGAAATTCCGAGATGCGATGAATATACAGACTACAGATAAGGGTTACAAATGCCGGAAATGCTTCATATGTTTTCCATCACGAAATGGACTACATAAGCACATCAAAAAAGACAAACACACATGAAGGAATGAACATCGTTGACACATTCCATCAGATACTAGGATGGTAAATTCGAGGCTAATATGGATGTGAATATATAGCCTTTTTTGCACGTGAATGAATACTGGGCTCATTTGAATACTGAATTCGAGGCTCATATGGATGCGGATATGCAGGTGGCTTTGAGGCACATCTAGATACGAATATCCAGGCTATTTTGCTCACGAATACTAGGCTGATTTGGACAGTGAACTCTAGGCTCATATGGACGCAGATATCCAGGCTGTTGATATACTCTTCCGAATGCAGATTTTTCTTCCAAATTGTATAGAGGCAGTGCATATATTTTGAGCGCATGCATGGGACTGGCATAGGACGTATGAGAGGCAGCAAGAATTTGGTGATTTATGGGACGCAGGGTATATATTGTGAGAATGGGGCCGTTCATAGCCTTAGGCTCTATGGACGTATAAACTCAAAAAAAAAAAAAAAAAAAAAAAAAAGACATTGGTATCTAGAGTGATTTGGATGCTAACTTCTAAAGCGGTTTGGACAGTGATTTTGAGCTTATATGAAAAGTGATGGGCATTCAGTGAGGTGCACCTGTGGCATGCACGGGTCACATAAGCTAAGAATGAGGGGATCGTTTCGAATCCCCTATTCTTAGCTTATCTACGCCCCAGGGGATTCCCCCACCGCAAATTTTCTAGCTCAACTTGGCGTCAACCGTAGTCACTTTTGAAAATTATAGCACAGAACAATGGGGTTTGTGTACGTTATGTTTATAAGAGCACATATGTATTCATATAGCAATAAGCCTTCTCCCAGTCTCGCATCTGGGGGAAAATGGAAGATAGAATCTGATAAGATTCTGCCTATGATAAAGTCACGTGTACTGTCTTATCCGGAGTCTTAAACTGGCCGGTTTAAGACGCTGTCACGTCCAGCCTCGATTGAAATTATTACCCTGAACCTGTGCGGGCTTGTATTGAGAGAGGTATCATGGGGATTTGGGAGCTGCTTTTGTTATGTATAAAAATAATAGATTTGGTTTTCCACTCAATTTTCCTTCATGCCTTTGCCCAGCGTACCGGTACACATGTATATGTATGCCATTCAATCGGAATGCGGTACGGTTTGCATTAGACTTGGCACCGGGGCTTGGCGCGAGTATAAATTACGCTTTTCCGCCGCTCGTTTTTCCGCCCGTCTCCACCAAAGTCTCCACCAAACTCAATAATATCATAAACTCTAACTCAGTCTCTACCATGTTGAGTCAAAGAATAATTGTAAGTCATCCGACTGTTTTTTAAGGTATGATATCGCCATGTTATTAACTAACACTATCTATTAGCGATCTATTCTGAGGCACCATGTTCCCAAGATCCGTATTGTTAAACACTTTCATACAGCTGATTGGGTATGATGGCCACTCCTCACTCTCCAAGAATTAACCCAGGTATTAACTGTTAGTAACAATAGAATCTCCGCCAAGCTGACAACAACTTAGCGATTATTTACGGATTTACTACTACAACTCTTTTTGTGGGTGGGGTAGGGTGTCCCCAGAAGTCCAACTGTGCTATTGATGTCTAACTTGAGCTAGAATTTGTTCTACTTTTTTGTTCATAGGCCCTTTGAGACACAACTACGAACCAACATGAATAATCTTCGTACTGAACTTAGGTCTGATATGAAAGAGATGGAGGCTACATTTTACACTCAGATGAAAGATATGAAGGCTGAGATGAAAAATATGAAGGCTGAACTTAAGTCTGATTTCAAGGTCCAACTTGATACTATTCTAGCTTTGTTGGTCAAAAGGGGCTCTACTTGAAATTTCTCATTTCCTCTTTTTTTGATCGGAGGAGTTTGTTTATGCAAGGCTTCCGTTGTATTGTGGAGACGGCATCTGAAGTCATCGGTTCCTCTCTAGTATGTATATCATGACGGAATACATCGTGGGATTTGAATCCTAGTATACATATACGTTGACTTGGCAGAACGGTAAGACCTCCGCCAAGTTCCCTTTTTTTTTTTTAAAGGAGTCTATACGCCTATAGAGCCTAAGGTTATGAGGTGGCCCCCCTCATCGGTACGCCCACGGAACAACGGGCCAACTATCAACTAAATCGAACTGTAAGAGACCCGCTGCCTGTATAATCTGTATGTGGGTGTGAAATTCATTCCCCTGTTGAAGTCATAAGCCTCAATTGGGAGCCAGCGTCCCCTCATCTTCAGGTGACTCCCAACAGCTAACTTCCTGTCAAAGAAAAAAACAACGGAGCTGGTGGCTTACCTAATATCCGGTTATCTCCCAGGAGCCAACGTGCCCCCATAATCCCTCTCACTGCTACATCCTGCATAATATCTACCATGGGTCTTTGGCAGGGGACCCCGTGGATCACTATTGCCTTCGCTAAACTGTTGTCGCTAGGTGGCATATTCCGCGGGGGTGTTTTGACTGGCCGGGATTTCTTTCCAGCCTTTGCTGCCGGATGTGATGTAGCCTGTTTTTTTGCAGGTGGGGGTGCCACTGCTGGGGCCTCATCCTCATCTTCATACCCAGACAGGTCTTCATACATACTTGACCTGTTTGCCATTACAACATCCTCGCGTTCTCCTGCCCCTTTCTTCTCAATTTCCACCTCCTTCTGCACAGCTACTTCCACCTCCGTCTGTACCGGTAGTGCCTTACCCTTTGCCTGCCATTTCTTCCGCTCGGAAACCATATCTTCCTCCTTGACCTCTTTCCTGCCTCTTTCTCCGCCCACTCCTTCCAATTTCTCTCACATATCTGTAGTTGGTTTCCTGCCAGCTCCTCTCGCTCAGCCAGCCTATTAGACAGGTGATTATAAGCTAGCTTCAAGTCCAAGTGTTTCTGTCGTTAGGCCTGATTTGAAACTCCCTCTGTATCTCTCAGAACTCGACTTTGTTCTCGAAGCAGAGCTACTTCGTTTCTCCATTGATTTTCCTTGTCTTCTGCATCACCCTGTCGGTCCATCCACTCATCCGTTCCTTCAGGATATTATTAATGCCTTCAGATAAGTCATCCCTGCCTCCAAACACCTCTGAGCCATCTTCTCCCAAAATTGCTGAGACCATATCAAAGTCAGTACCTTCAGGTGCCCCTCTCCCCCGACGATCCTGACAAAGTAACCTTGCAAGAACAACCCCACTGTTTTCAACTCCCGCAAGTCAATTGAATTGAACTTCTCTGCTCTCTGCTCCCTTCCCCATCCATCAATGAACTCTTCATCTTCTGAGTCCAGAAACCCGACTGGATTTCCTTTCGCCACCCAAGGCCAAATGACTCCTCCTCCTCCTCCTCCTCCTCCACCACCACCACCACCACCAGTACCCCCTAATCTCTTCCTGAACATCGTAGGCAATATAGCACTGGGTGTAGGGCCCGGTGTTGGTAGTTGCGCAGGATCGGCGGTTTCATACCTTGGCCTGATGTCTAGGCAAGGCACCGCCAGTGGCCTGGCAGAAGCCTTACCCTTACTCTTGGGGTTTCGTGGCATCTGAAAAGTCTCGTTAATTCCCCGAAAAATTCTGACTTCCCACTCTGAAGGTGATCCAAGGTCTTGCGCTGCTATTGGATTGAGCCTCCAAATGTACTGTAGTATCACAGGTGAACACAGCTGCAACGTTGGAAAAATCCCCCCGCGTTATAGCAAAACGACCCTCTGGGGGATTGTGTAGCTCACTTCAAATGAGGCTGAAAAATAGATAATCGTGCTCCGCTCGTTCCCCTCTGTAAATTGCTGTTTTCTCCGACAGCGGAAACTATCTGGTTGTTGAGATCGACCAAGTAGGCTCGTCCTGCACGGTGTCTGTGACCTCCGCCAAGTAACGCTAGGTTGCCGTCTCTTCAACCAGCGAATGCCCATGATTCTAGCAAGCGCCACAACAAAACGGGAAGGGGGTCCTACGCCAGCAATTGGTTAAACACAACAGGCTATGTTAAACAAAGGTATCAATTTTGGCTCCATATAATATATAATTGAAATCTGGGGTACAGTGTAACAAACCCACCGTGTCGATTATCCGTCTATGGCTGACCGGTAAGCAAAAAGGAGGCTGCTGCAGTAGAGTGGATATTTAATTCTAGGCAAATGAATGCACCCCCCCCCCCTATATAACTGATGTTTTACGCTACGCAAGTTACAATACCCCCGAACCCGGAACTGTTCTTTTCGGAGTTGCTACAAAAGTATCCCCGATGGCCATCCCCGAACTCCGCAAGCCAATGACAGAAATTAACCACCTCGCCATGTTGTACCGCGATATCCAGATCAAGGAGTGGAGATGCGCTAACGACCTCGTGGATGCAAACTCTCGTACCTACACCCCCCAGGCGCTCGCTGACCCCGAACACCAGCTTCTCGCCATCAAAACCCGCCAGCGACTAGACAAGTTGAGGAATAAAGTCGGGGACATACAGCTTAGCCTCGTATCATTGACACTGGACTTAAAACAGCACCCCATGTTGTTCATTAAACACAACGAAAAGGAATACTGTGACAGCGTCCAGGTGGAAGTTAAGAGGCTAAAACTGGCGCTGTTGGAATGTCAGAGGAGGGTAGGGAATTTGCAGCTTAGTTTTGAAACAATATTTCGCGTCGAGAATGGGTTTCATTGGAAAGAGAGCAGGTTGCTGGATTGGAGAGAGTTGTTTATTAATCCTTATAAGGCGGAGGCATGGGAGGCCCCGAGAGATGAATCGGATTGATTGATGACTTGGGGAGGCGAGATATAAACATCTCCGGAATGTATAATTGATGTCTGCGTTTTGTCAACATACCTACGGTAACCTGATATTGTACTTGCCGGGGGTTCAGGCTATCAAAATAAGATATACACATGACAGAATTCATTAGTCTGGTAGAATTCATAACTTCTTGACTCTCCTATTCAAACTACAAGGTCGATAATGCATGATTTTGGTTCTGGTGTTTAAACCACTTGACCATATCGACCAAGTCATGCAAGAGATGGCCATAGGGTGCTGCGGTTGGTATGGCCAGTGTTCCCTGACAAATAATTCACTTCAGTGGGAAGTTTAATCCGCATACAGGGCTGAACGGTCCACTGACGGACTCACCAGAATCAGGAATAATACCCTGTGCTAATTCCAGAACATGTCAAAGAAACAACTCATCGACCAGCTCTTACAATTCACCCAAGAAGCGCAATACATTGAGGAATTGCGCTATACAGTATTAGACAGAATCCATAATGCCACCACCTTAAAACCAACCAGCCTCGAATCCCAAACAAATCTCGCCAACGTATCCGAACTAGTAACTACCCTATTCACTCGATGCATGATACTAAAACTAAACCTTGCCTGTGCATGGATGGGCAGCAATTCTATAATATCCAGAAGTATGCAGGTACAAGAATCTGGAGATCCCTTACCCCTATCGTTCTTTGGGAAGTATCATAAGCTAAAGACATTCGTGGGGAAGTTAGAGAGGAACTGTTTTCGACTCCAAAAATTGTTTGAGAGGAAGTATGGGATTAAAAATGGTTTCTTTGGAGATGTGCAGGAGGAAATCATGCTTCCAGAACCGTACATTCACAAATTTGTGAAAGGTGAGTTTCCAGACAGGTGAGGAAGGTACCTAGCCAACCTAGTGTAGGGTGATGTGATGTGTGTATATAATGAGCATGTATTTGCTAAGTCTATCTAACCCACCTTTCTTCTTTTCCTTTTCCATCTTCTCCTTCTTCCCCTCCCCCGCCAACATCCTCCTCATTTCCAATGCAGTCTTATACGGCGGCGCCGTTGGCTTCTGTACCGGCTCTAACGTGACCCTCTCCCCCTTCAGGTCTAATCCTGATAGATCCCCCTCTCCTCCATCGGCTCTTAATCCACATATCACCCGGCGCTACTAGTCTGGTTGCCGTGCTACCAACCTTTGCAAAGAAATCCACATTCAGACTAACCGTATAATTCTACGAAAACCTCGCAATATCCCCTCACCCCAGATATACCTGGTCAGGTACGCAGACGACGTGAACCCCCCCACCGACACCACAACACACAGGACGAGCGCTTGGTCGGATCTCCACAACCACAACGGCTACAGACAAACGGACGGCACCATGAGAAAGCCCTCACCGCCCACAACAGGAATATCTACTCGAACCTCGGGGGAACAACTATCGCGACCCTTTCCCCCTCGTTTGAACCTTTTTTCCTCTTCCTCGTTCTTCTTCTTCCTCGCTCTCACCCAAACGCACTGGCACCACCAATCAGGGAATTTGTAACTCCCACACACGACCACGACCAATAGACACAAGAATACCACACGACGACATGCCAGACAAGGGAATGAGAAAGGATATTCCTGGGAAGGAGGATAGGGTGAATCCACCACACAAGACACGGATACCAGTCACCGATCATCCACAGCCACCATCGCCAGTTATCCCACCAGTCATCCCCAGCAACACAGACTCCGATACAGGAATTCTCGACACAAGACTTTTTAATGCCGCGATGAACGTCTTGTCGCGCGCATTTGACCCAATTCTCCAATCTAAGGCCGCAGAAATTTCTACCGACACTCCTACCATCTCCACGGCCTCCTAACCATTCTCGAGGTATACTACAGAATCAACCTGTTCAGCAGTTACTACCAGGGTAACACAGCTAAAAACCTTACAGATAAACGAGTCGCAACGAGGAGCGTCTCTACCGACTCCGAGGACTCCGAGTGGACAGTGGCAAAATGGGAAAGGCTCCAGCGTGAGCACGCAAAGTTCAAGGAAGACTCCGCAAGGCTCGCTAAAAACTATTTGTTCAAAAGCCGGGAACTTCAGGCGATCCGCCGGGAATTAGAGGAGAAGAAGGAGGAGTTAATCTCAGCGAAATCGGAAATTGCTACGTTAAGACACCTCACACCTCCGGAGACAGATAGCAACACTGATCCCCCATCCTCACCAGCACAAGTAGACTCAAGCACCCAGACAATACCTCCGATCGTACCTCCGACACCGAAACCGAAGCCGCCGACCAACAGTGTCTCCACCAACACGGACCCACCTCCAAAACGCACATATGCAGAGGCAGCAACCACCACCAACTCACCTCACAACCACCGCGAAAGCGACACCAGCTCCGAGCACCCAAATCTCACCACCCAGGCGAGACAAGCCGTGGTACTTCATGCGGCTCCAACAAAATACAAGCCGGGTCTGATGCGCCGTTGGATCGAAGAGGACAACAAGACAGCGGCGCAAATCCAGGGAATTCGCTGACTTTTGAGGGAGGACAGAAGAATCGGGAAGCTTGCATCATCACTGGTCATCTACATGACGGAGATAATCGACCTTACACACGGGCTCCGCATGGGCAGGAGACTATTCCGTACCACGGCATACGACTGGGGGATATAGGGAGTCTCACGTTCCTACCGGCAAAGGTTTCTGCTAGCTACTGGCTAGCGCTTATGACACTTTCCTTTCTGACAATTTCTGGCTTACTTCCGGGCATGATTATGGCACTTTTGTTCCTACCGGCGACGCTGTTCCTACTGGCGAGGGGTCTTATTATTTTCTCGATTTTCTACTAGCGCGGGGTTTTGCGGGGTTTCTACTTGCGACGGGTTTTTGTGGGATTGTTGGAACGCACATCCGGCACACCCGCGCTCAGGATCACCTGTTACCCTGAATTATCAGGATATCCGGCGAGGTCATCTACCAACGTCATATACTCATGTCATTATTATCGCACTGATATATCATCGCTATATCATCGCATACGTATTTCTTGGGTTGATCATGTTGATCGTTGTCGCTCGCACATTTCTTGATTTTTCTTGATTTTTCTACAATCCCTGCGGGCTCTATTACCCTGAACTTTCCGTGTATATAGACGTCGCTCCGGAACTGTATTTTATTGATAATTAAGCAAGTCTTCAATTCGCCTCGTTCTCACTCGCTTGTTATTTTCTGGGTTCTATTATCTACTCCGCGTATTACCATCCGCTCCTGTAGGCATATTACCAGAGATCTGCGTTGCACCCGTGTTCGTTGCCGCCGCCGCTTCGCTAAAACCACTTCCGCTGCCTAACAAAGATATCCACATATCTTTTGTTAGGGATCTCTACTTGCAAGGGGTTTTGAGGAGGTTTTCCTACTTCGGGAAGGGTCTACTCGAGTGTTCCGCTGTGATTGTCTTTCTACTGGCGAGCGATTTGCAGGCCTCAGTCAGGCCTCTAGGGGTCATCTGCATTAGTCGGTTAATTACAGCATGGGGGTTCTGCGCCTTGAGTTTTCCTTCTGGTTATTCTGATTTTCGCGCGCGGCAGACCTGGCAGATTAACTTGCCTTGTTCTGAATCCACCTGGGCTTCCGGGTGGCTCCTCATAGTCCCCTTACTGGGATTGAACAGGAGTAATGAGTATTTAAAAAAAAAAAAAAAAGGCGTGAACCCCCTCATTATAACAACGTCCAGATATTCAAGCTATGAACATCAGAACATCGTAAGACCAGTGGACTCAGCTCTAATTACAGCAGCACGAGAAAACAAGCTGAGGTGGGACGAATCCAAGAATGTTCAGCTCGACTTTGGGGGAAACAAGAATTCGTACATCAAAACACTAGGAATACTCGTCGATAACAAGCTGTCCTTCAAAAACCACATAAAAGCGTGAACAGAGAAAGCCAAGTCAGCCATGAACATCCTCACACATCAAGTGAATAGGATAGAGGCCCATGCGATAACTTATAAGAGCCTTGTACACAGGCCTCTATCGCCCCATCTTCCTCTGGGGCGCTGAGCTCTTCAGGACAAGCCGATACTTACCTAACTGAAATGGAACACTTGAAATACCGTACCCTTCGCAAAATATGCGGAGCCTACCATGGCAGCTCAAAAGAGAAACTCGGGCTCATCGCCAACATAGAACCACTTGAGAATAGACTACACGACCTAGTAGCCTGCTGGGCAGCTCGGGCAATTCGAACAGGCAACAAAAACATACGAGAATGTAGATGGATACCATCCATTCTTGGGATGCAGATCACCACCGGGATGTAGATCAGCCCCCACGCGCTAGTAACAAGGGTAGCGACGGGGTCTACGACCAACAAATGCGGGGCAAGCGGGGCAACGCTGGAGTTTACGGTTCTAACAACACTTCGTCCTCAGGTTTGACTACTCAGAGCATTGAATTTAACGGAGAATCGGATGACTGGTATGTATGACCTCCCAATAATGTGGAATATTAGCTAAATTCTTTTGAGGGCTGAATAGCTTATCGAAAGTAGGAAATGGGTCGAATAAAGTCTAGAAAGCTCAAGCCAGCGGATAAAAAGGAGTCATCAATAGCTCGCGCGCTTAAAGGACTACAATCTGGACTCTACCCATCGATCTGCAAGGCTGCCGCTATTAATGGTATTGCATATACCACCCTACAACAACGTTTTCATGGAGGACAAACCAGAGTAGCAGCACATGAAGGCCAGCAACTAGTAACAGCAGCAGAGGAGCGTGCTATTGTGCGATGGATATATCGGCTGGAGCTTGCAGGCTTTCCACCCCGGATTGAGTATGTACGAGAAGCAGTTATGATCCTATGAGATCAACCTGATAATCTAGATCAAGTCATTGGCAAGAATTGGATCACAAGATTCCTTAACTGACACCCGAATTTAGTTGCAAAGTTCTCCTCCGCATTCGATAAGAAGCGTATTAAAGCCAGCGATCCAGCGATCATAGCCGATCACTTTCAGAGGCTAGGTGGACTTATCCGAAAATTCGATATTCCGGAAGATATGTGGTTTAACATGGATGAAAAGGGGTTTATGATGGGCAAGTCAGATCGATGTAAGGTTATTTGTGGACGGCGAGGAAGAGGAATAACTGGCAAGCTTGCACAAGATGGAAATCGAGAGCTAATTACGGCTATTGAGACAATTTGTAGAAATGGAACAGTATTACCACCATTGATCATCTATAAGGGAGCAAAAAGATATATAGGATGGTATCAGCATCTAAAGGAAGATTCGGAAGCAGCAGAGTACCTATTTGCAATTTCTCCGAAAGGGTGGACAAGTCGCAAGCTAGGAATGGAATGGCTCAAGCACTTCGATCAAGTAACAAAGCCACGAGTTACTACAATATCCCCCTACCGCCTTTTGATTATCGATGGACACGATTCACACATTACTTTAGAATTCATCAAGTATTGTGATGAAGTCAATATTAAGCCATACTGTTTACCCCCACATAGTACCCATTTACTTCAGCCCTTGGATGTCGGTCTCTTTTCCCCACTACAGAAGGCATATAGGAAGGCAGTGAATCGAACAACTTGTTTCTCATTTTTTTCTATTTGGAAGGGGAATTTCCTTCCATTATTAGTTGAGGCTCGACAGGCGACATATACAGAAGAGAATATTGCAGCAGGATGGCATGGTGCAGGTTTAATTCCATTCAATGCCCGATATGTACTAGATAATATTCTGCACGGACATGTCTCAGATCTTTCATCGCCTCTCCCCGCTATAACAATTACAACTCCAAAGCACTCGAGCGATCTTCTCCGCCACACCCGACAGGCTAAGCTGATGTTAAAAGGGAAGGGCCCTGTAGACAAAGCAGAGCTTTTGGATGTTATTGAATGGTTGGAGCACTTTGGGATTGCGGCAGATAAGGATCGGGACCTTGCCTTTAGCAAATGGCAGGAAACAGTAAAGTTGGCGGCTCCTAAGGATAAGAGGCACATTGGGAAGGGTTATGGTGAAGTAATTGATGCAAAATTTGGCTAGGTTATATAAGGAGCGAGCTGCAGCAGATCTAAAGCGAGCTCAAGCTGCAGAGAAAAGGAAGGCAAAACAAGCAGTAGGTCAAGCGCCTCCAGGTCGTTCTACCAAAGCCAAGAAGGTTACAATCCAATCCCCGGTGGTTATTGAGGTATCGGATAATGAATTGGACGAATGGGGTAGTGATTCAAGCTCTTCTTCTTCTGCTGCTTCTACCTTGTCTGTTATCACTGTTTCTACCCCATTACGCCCCGTACGGAGAGGTATCACCCCTCATACCCCTCCCTACCTTTCAAAGGGCCCTCTCGGAGGTCTTTTATTCATATTCCATCCACTCCATGTACTCCGCACACTCGTGTAACTAGATCTCGCTCGAAATGTATCTAAACACAAATTGATCGGTTTCCCGGTGGTAATCCGCATCCCGAGGATGGATGGTATGGGGTAGGGAGCAGGACAATCCCTCTCCCTCAACGTGGGTTCATCCACTGTCTTCCTAAGGATGATACCTTTCTGTGTCAAATACCCCTATATACTTACATACCTATATCCGTACCAATAACAGTATGTTCTAGATTTATATTATTTCTATCCTCCTTACCATATTGGGCAATATAGCTGGACAAACCACCACCACCACCACCACCACCACCAGCAGCGCGACCATGACAAGCGACATCGATCAGAATGCACTGCAAAGATCAATAGATCTACAAATTCTGACGGAGATGGAGGCAGAACGTTGGACCCACCAATTGAAATTTAAAGTTCTGGCGAAGATAAAGGTGGAACGGGTCTCGCAATATTGCGATGACTAATTGACGTATCTTCGAGCTGCAAAACAAAAACATATCGACTCTCCACACTCGAACCTAAAGTTTCGGCAACTGTGACTACAGCAACCCAAGCAGCCTAACCCACATCACCATGTACGAACCATCCGACCCATGTTCCACGGCTAAGGGTGGTTGGGCAGCTAAAATAGGAAGTGGATGGAGGGTCTGTTACAAAGATGGCACTGGCAGACAAGGGCATACAGCGTCTGCAGCCGTCGCAGAAGATAGGAGAGGAAACCGAACCTCAGCTCACACAGTTGTCTTGGAGAATACAGTGGCCGACGCTGAAAGACAGGCTCTACTTTTGGCACTAAAAATACACCGGGTGTAGGATGATGAAGGTGGCTATCCTCTCAGACTCGACCTCGGCCATCTCAACAGCTGTCAAGATCTCACGAGGCTCCGAACCACCCAGAAGCAGCATCGAGATAGAGTTGGGAGAGTTACTAGCCGAACGCCACAACAACCACTACGACACTTCAATATCATGGGTCCGCTCACACATCGGCATTAAAGGTAACGAAGCGGCCGACAAGCTCGCCGCATTCGCTTCAGCATTGGGCCAGTTTTCCCTACAAGAGCTAACTGTCACAGGAGGAGGCATCAGACGAGCCTCCAAGGCCTTACGCTCCAAAGCACGAACGGCCTCAGGGGAGTAAGACGATCCGAATGGAACCGCCACGCTCTATCAGCGTACACCTGGCTCCGAACAAATCGAGGACCCCAGAATTACTGCCTTCATAAAATCGGCAAAGCAGAGTCCAGCGCCTGCAGTTGCGGACATCACACCCAAGATGGACAACACATAACTTTCGCCTGCCCTGCTTACAACAACCAGAGAGCCGCCCTCGGCAGCATCAAAGACTGGGAGGACCTAGATCGCCCGATATGGATCGAGGAGGAAGAAGGAGATGCGGTGGAGGTCTTCTTCGGGTGTCATGATACATGAAAGAGATGCCGTTGCTGTCGGGAGCTGGGAGGAGGAGACGCTTCACGACCGGCAGGTAAAAAGCGGTTGCATGACACATCGATTCTTTTCACGATTCTCTTTTTTACACTCTTACAATCGTGTTTTCCATTTCTCGCTCTTTTGTTGATCACATCGTCTATTTTACCGGTTACAGTACTTGTTTGGATGCACATTTTGATTCACACTTTTATGAGCCTTTGAGTTTCGCTTACTTTGCCGGTTACAGCGTTTGTTTGGATGGGCAGGCCTTAGTCAGGCCTCTCGGGTTCATCTGACGTCAGTCGGTTAATGACAGCATGGGGGTTCTGCGCTTTATGAATTTTGTCTTCTCGGTGTTTTGCTTCCCCGCGCGGTGGACCTGGCAGATTAACTTGCCTTGTTCTGAATCCACCCGGGTTTCTCGGTGGCTCCTCATAGTCCCCTTACTGGGATTGAATAGAAGTACCTAACTCTGTAATATCATGCATAGCATTTTACCGGTTCAAGTGCTAACAATATACCCTGCATATCTACAATAGTGGCAAGGTGACGAACCCAACTGATGAAAATTTGGACACCAAGCGAGTTCGTCGAATTCTATATCCAGAGTTGGATACAGTCCTGTATGACTGGTTTCTACGGTTTGAGAAACAAGTTCCAATGAGTAGTGATTTTATTAAAGAAAAGGCGGCAATTAAGGTAGCGGAGGTAGCGGGGCAGCAGGAGGAGCGGTAGGGCTGATATGTACAAGTAGCCAAAAATTGAACATTATATTACCGTATTCACGAGATGCCAAGCAAAACCTCTATAAATGCATAACTCCTCTAATAGCATAGAAACCCCCGGTTCCGACGTTATGCTATTATACAGGTTTGCCTGTAGCAGAACGCCAATCCAACAACCATGATACATCAATCTCCTGGGTCCGCAGGGAACGAGGATGCTGACGAGCTAGCCGCATTTGCATCTGCACGAGGACAATTCACTATCCAAGAACCCACTGTAACGTCAGGAGGAATAAGGCAGGCCTCTAAAGCTGGCTCCATAAAATCGGCAAGTCAGATACTAGCTCATGTCGATGCGGACACCACACGGAAAATGGACACCACCTCACCTTCACATGCCCTCTCCTCTACAATCAAAGCCGAACACTAGGCCTAAACAAGGCGAAAGATTGGGAGGATCTCGACCGACCAATATGGATTAACGAGGAGGGCGAGGACGATTGGGACACTGTAGAGGCCTTCTTCGGCTTCATGTATGGAAAGCTCTCTGGGCGAGGGGCAAGATAGGGGAGCTAATCTACATCTACGACACATGACCGTTCCTTTACTATTGGTTACTTCGTTTCTATGGGAAGCGGATTTTTCTCGCAGGCCTCAGTCAGGCATCTCGAGGTCATCTGGCAAATAGCCGGTTAATGACAGCATAGGGGCTCTGCGCATCACGAATTTTCTTTGCATTTTTGTATCACATCGAACAGTCTCCGATTTTCCTTTTATCACTTCTTCCTCCCACAGCGATTTTTCACAGTACTCGCGACACATCTTGTTCAGAACTTCTGCGTTACATTCTCCTTATTACAGTATATATTGCGAGAGGCAGACCTCAGTCAGGCCTTCCGGGGTCATCTGACATTAGTCGGTTAATGACAGCATGGGGGTCCTGCGCTCTCCTCTCTTTCACTCTGATTTTTCGCGCGCGGAGGAGCTAGCAGATTAACTTGCTTTCTTCTGAATCCTCCCGGGTTTCCGGGGGGCTTCTCATAGTCCCCTTATTGGGAATCAACAGGAGTAATGCGTATTTGGAAAAAAAAAAAAAAAAATCATAATCCCCCTAAACCGACCGTTCTTTGATTCTTTGTACTCTTCTTGTACTTGCATGCTTGGTTTAGAAGTAGGAGGGTAGAATTTGCCTTCCAGGACAGGACTAGACATAGGATTTGAATTTTGGTTTGAAATATTTGTTTCGACGTTTCGCAAGGATCAGACTTGAGGGTGAATTTGTCTGACAGTGGTACTATAGCCAAAAAGTTCTTATCATCCGTGGAGCCCTAGGTGACATGTCTCAGCAAGGGCCATGGTGAACAGTATTCTTACCTGTTCCTGTTACCACCATTTTCCTATCCACTGGGCCTTAAGTGAGGAGAGAAAGCAATAGAGTAAGGCCAGGTGTGGGACCCTGAGCTGGAGGGTTCTGCAGAATTCCCTAAGTGAAGTCTCCTAGTTGAAGATGGGATGATAGAAGAGAACTGATCTGACTTTAGTTGGAAATCCATAGCGTATTCAATTAGGTGTTGCCTTAATGACTCACGAACAGGTAATTTGTGCAGTAGCTTGCTCTGTGACTGCTACTTATTCGCGAATGGCCTGTCCTGGGGCGGCTTGCGAGAAAACTCACATAATTCGGAGGGGGGTGGCTAGATTGCGAATTCATAATAAAATAATGGGAAAACCTTTGAACTAGACATCGAGTAGCAAGAAAACTTTTGAAATATAGACATCATGCAGCCTCTTGCCAAACTTTGGCAACTCAATCACGCTGTCAAGCGCAAGTGGGAAAAACTCTACAAATATGAAATCTCTCAAGCATTGGTAAGAAAGTAGAGAAACGTAGGACCATCCATCTTTCATATTAAACATAAGGAACGTCATTCAAGTAGAAAGATTATACGAAATAATCAAAATATCGGTGAAGGAAACTGAAGAAAGCCTCCCCGGCATCCCATTGATCCTCATTCTCTTCCTGGATCCATGTCGGAGGGTCAAGATCCTCCCAATCCTTTATGTTGCCTAGGGCAGTCCTTTGCTGGCCAAAAACGGGACAGTCGAATGTGATAGTCCACCGTCTTGTGTGGTGATGACCGCATTGCCAGGCGTGGTTGTCTCGGATTTCTGAAGTGTGCCTTTTGGGGCCCTCGGTCCGTTCGCAGCCATGTGTAAGCTGACACAACATGTTGGTTCCACTCTGGTCTCCTGACGCCGAACCCCTTCGCTGTGCGTTTCTCATCCCTCTGCCTTTTCGAGGCTTTTCTGATACCTCCTTCTGTTACCAAAGAGGGATTTTGGGAACTTGTCCCAGCGCGGGGCAAAGGCTGCCAACTTGTCAGCTTCCTCATTCACTTTAATGCCATGTGAGACTTGACCAATGAAATGGAGATATAGAATTGATTGAGCTTTCGTTTGGCTAGAAATTTGCATATTTGTATCTCTATGCCGTACTAACTGGGTTAATAGAAATATGATAAAAGCCATTACCGGGAAATCAGTTGCCAGTTACCGTATTAATTCGCAAGTAAGAATGCTGTCTTATTTTCACAGTCTTTTAAAAGAATTTCCGGAAAGACCCTGACAGTTGTATAATTGATATGTAGTGACACAACCTCCTCTCAAAGCGTAATCTTTGCATATTGAACAGTCTCTTCATCAGTAATGTAGTTTCCCTGCTCATCATCACTTCCATTCATCAACTAAAATGTCAAGGTCGAAACCTTTGTATTCTGTGTCTGTTAGCAGGTCGGGTTAGTACTCATTTTTTTTTCTAATACTCATTACTCCTATGCGGTCCCGTTAGGCCATGAGAAGGGGTTGGTCTTCAGACTCAGAAGATAGTTGCCAATTTGAATTCCCAGGTGTATTGATGACTTCAGACTAGAGTATTCGAAAACCGTTGCATCCTTTCCAGCCTCACGTAAGGCCTTGAAGTTTACAACATCTTGTGCCACATCAGGTCCTTCCGTATCTGCCTTTGATAATGGTGGATTTGCCAGGGTTCCGCAGGTGCGGAACAGAGGTTGCTCGAGGTGTTTAGAGTTGTTTTTGCATTGGGTCCAGCACGGGGTACCAGAGGAATTGATATTGGAACAAGTGAGGTTGGTGATGAGTGTAAGAAACCGGCTGTGTCAGTCAACTTCAAGATTACCACACTACTGTCCTATAAAAAAATATTTGCTGTCTAAAACACGATTCGGATATCCCGGCCAAGATTAGGCGGTTAGCACCCCTGTCTTATAATACTGTCCTGCCGAGTGATACTTGTCTCCATTGCGAATTAATACGGTACTGCGTGAAATCACTCTCTTTCTTCCTCTGTCAAACTCCTGAGCCTCAATCGAGAGCCAGCGTCCCTCAACTTCAACTGACTCCCAACGCTAACTTCCCGTAAAAGACACTACCACGGAGCTGGCTGGCTTTTACCAAATGTGTCTAGTTACCCCTCACGAGCTACCGTGCTCTCTCACTCCCATGTACTATATAATCTCATCACGTCTACCACATCTTCACAACCATTTCCTCTATAATTTCATCACGTCTACCACATCTTTACAACAGGGCTATTGGTTCATCCTCAAGCCCATCTTGTTGTTGGTCTATTCACATCCCCTCTATTGCTTCCAATAACTCTTCGAAGCTTTCTTCACATCTTCACAACCATGTCCTCTATAATCTCATCACGTCTACCACATCTTTACAACAGGGCTAGTGGTTCATCCTCAAGCTCATCTTGTTGTTGGTCTATTCACATCCCCTCTATTGCTTCCAATAACTCTTCGGAGCTTTCTTCGGAGCAATCTTTTCAAAGCCATATGCCTGAGAGCCAGCTCCACCAATGACTCAATTCTTGATATGAACAGCCACCTGCTCAGGTAGCTCAAAACGAGGACCCACGTCGTTCGTCTTTTCCCACGAGTTTAAATCTGCTCCTATCGAAATCTACATTCAGCTGTTGGAAGTCCAACACAACAACAAACTAGGTTATCCAAAATGGTTCTGGTATGTGGTGCAATGCACGTGCTTGATATTGCATCAAATTACCATCCCATCCAAGAATTCAGAGCCCATCATGTTACACAGTGGCCTGCTCATGATTTAGGAGGTGGGCAAATTTACTACCATACACGGGATGATCAAAAGGGCTAACCACGATAGAATCAATCCAGTTCGTACACGAGCTCAATCATTTGAGCTTGCTTTCTACCATATGAAACGAAACGAAACATATCCAAGACAAACAATAGAATAGAATGCTCGCAGTGATGTTGGGAACCAGCACCGACCGCGACCATGCGATGTCACGAAGGTATTTTGAGGACATTTTATGAAGTGGAAATTTCCTCATGGTGGACTTCGCAAATACACTACTGAAAACCTTATACCAGGTAATTAAGTGACCCACGCCGTTGGAGATGATATATCAGTGAAGAAAACTAACTTTGCCCTATGACAAGTGACAGCACTACAACTTATATACTAAATCCCTGACATTACACTCAGCCGCATTGCAAGGCATTATATTAACATCGACATCACCAGCAATATAGTCCACAGGATTACCAGCGGTAGTATCAATGGCATTACTAGCAATATTTACGACAGTGCTGTCGACAATCCAGCAAGATTCCAGCAATATTACACTACTTAATATCGCGAACATTACAATCCTAATTCTTAGAGCTATAACTAGCGAGTTACCACGTTTAAAATTTTATAAAGACGTCATTGAGCTCACAGATACGTTGAATGGTTGGCATTCCGCTACCGGTCCAGGCCTTGCTACCAACAGGCAAGCTGTGGTGGAATGTTTGGTAGCACTGGAAACGGTGTACGCGGCCAATCTATATTCTTCTATCTTTCTCAATACCCAAGACTACTCACTACCATATAATATCAGAAATCTTAATTACTATTAATCAACTGTTTAGCCCACGGAAAAGTTGGTGATGCCTTTGCTGAACTGGAAAGGCATTGTTTAGCTCACGGAAAAGTTGGTGACGCCTTTGCTTGTTGATGAGGCTTTGGCTCCTACCGAGTGTCACGTCGACAGTCATCCTTCTCACGATTTTGACTCCGGCTTGCTGCAGCCAGACAAGCTGTGGCGGATGTCTGGTAGCCCTGGAAACGATGTACGCGGCCAATCTACCTCTCTCAATACCCGCAAGACTACTACCATATAATATCAGAAATCTTAATTACAATTTATCAACTAGAAAGGCATTATTTAGCTCACGGAAAAGTTGGTGATGCCTTTGCTTGTTGATGCTTTGTCTCCTAGCGAGTGTCACGTCGACATTTGTCGTCATTCTCACGATTTTGACTCCGCCTTGCTGCAGCCAGACAAGCTGTGGCGAATATTTGGTAGAACTGGAAACGATGTGAGTGATCATTGAAAAAGAGTCTCTATTTTTACAAGTTTCTCTAACTGATGGAGTTTTAGCAATCTGAACCACGATCGTATATAACACCACAACCGATTATAATACCATAATCAACTACAACACAACAAAATCCAATTATATCACCACTATCAGTTCTTACACTGGTTAGACGGGTTAATGATACCTTGAACAGTGGTGTTGCGGTCCCCAGCGGGTATGACGTCAATGTTTGACGTCATTCTCACGATTTTGACTCCGCCTTGCTGCAACCAGACAAGCTGTGGTGAATATTTGGTAGAACTGGAAACGATGTGGGTGATCAATTGAAAAAGAGTCTCTATTTTTACAGGTTTCTCTAACTGATGGAGTATTAGCAATCTGAACCACGATCGTATATAACACCACAACCGATTATAAATTCCATAATCAACTACAACACAACAAAAAACAATTATATCACCACTATCAGTTCTTACACTGGTTAGACGGAAAAGTTAATGATACCTTGAACAGTTTGTGTTGCGGTCCCCAGCGGGTATGACGTCAAACGTCAATGTTTGACGTCATTCTCACGATTTTAACTCCGCCTTGCTGTGGCGAATATTTGGTAGAACTGGAAACGATGTGAGTGATCATTGAAAAAGAGTCTATTTTTACAAGTTTCTCTCACTGATGGAGTATTAGCAATCTGAACCACGATCGTATATAACACCACAACCGATTATAAATACCATAATCACCTACAACACAACAAAATCAATTATATCACCACTATCAGTTCTTACACTGGTTACTGTGCTGGAATCTCTAGAGGGG
Source organism: Terfezia boudieri ATCC MYA-4762 (assembly GCA_003788615.2). Classification (NCBI taxonomy): domain Eukaryota; kingdom Fungi; phylum Ascomycota; class Pezizomycetes; order Pezizales; family Pezizaceae; genus Terfezia; species Terfezia boudieri. The sequence continues at coordinate 51,003 of ML121604.1, read as the reverse complement.
TGTCTTTTAGACGGAAAAGTTAATGATACCTTGAACAGTTTGTGTTGCGGTCCCCAGCGGGTATGACGTCAATGTTTGACGTCATTCTCACGATTTTGACTCCGCCTTGCTGTAACCAGACAAAGTGGTGAATATTTACTGGAATCGATGTCAGTGATCATTGAAAAAGAGTCTCTATTTTTACAAGTTTCTCTAACTGATGGAGTATTAGCAATCTGAACCACGATCGTATATAACACCACAATCGATTATAATACCATAATCAACTACAACACAACAATAATCAATTATATCACCAATTTCAGTTCTTACACTGGTTTCTGTGCTGGAATCTCTAGAGGGGTGTCTTTTAGACAGAAAAGTTATTGATATCAACCTTGAACAGTTTGTGTTGCGGTCCCCAGTGGGTATGACGTCAATGTTTGACGTCATTCTCACGATTTGGTCTGCAGTGTTGGAAACTCTTGATAGGACTGGAAACGGTGTTTTCACCAGGTTTCTTTTCACTCATTGATTATCACAAATCTCAAGCTTAATCTATTACATCACTAGAATAAGTTCTTGTACAGAAGTCTGCTGCAAGCCCCTGGAAAGGCGTTGACTAGGGAGGGGGCAAAAGTTGGTGGAACCTTGAATGGCTGGTGTTGCCGATGATCAGTCATAGCTAGAAAGTGGCTATAGGTGGAACATTGGATTCATAACAATAGCAGCTACATAGTAATATGGACGGAATAACCCCTCTCAGACATTTATTATCATTCTCACGATTTGGTCTCCGCCAACCTCCAACCTGACATATGCGATGATTGCAAAATAAAATTCTTCGTTCCTGAATATCTCCTCCCACGTTCATTCCACTCAGATCATATCCTCAATTATTCGTATCGCCACAACCAGCTCAAACACCAGTTCATTTCTACACGGTGTTTTTAGAGTTGGTGATACCTTGAAGGGTCAGTGTTAGGGTCCTCTGTGCGTATGACATCAATTTAGTCGTCATTCTCACGTTTGCTCTTCGCCAAAAAAGAGAGTTCATATAATATGGTAATTAACCTCAACCTTCTTGAGTATTTTGTCTCACACTGGAAAGGCATTGTTTCTTAGGTATACCAGTGAACCGAAGGCAGCTTACCTCCTACGGGTCCTAGGTTTGGCAAATCCAATGTCGGTATGAGCCCTAGAGCCCCCGAGAGCCCTCTACACTGGGGCTATCCGTACAACCTTCACCTGGGTCAGGGAATTGTTCAACAGACCAGGTATAACCTATAAGTTGGAACCGATGCGGAGGCTGGAATATCAGGCATTGAGGAAGATCATGGGAAGGGGTCCATGGGAACAGCCACGAGAAGATGGGCTGGGCGGGCCACGTTGAGCCCCTACCGGACAAACTAGACGACCTCTAAAAACTTTGGGCATCAAGGTCTCTCCGCAAGGGTGGCCCACAGATCAAGACGTTTGTCGATTCAGACACTACATGTTATGACGGCCGCCACTCGAACTTCCGCAGGGACAGCCCATCGCGAAAGCGTTCTACAAGATCTCGGCGGACCTTCACGAACTCTCGTCTGGGGATAGAAACCACACAAGGACCTTCCTCTTGATTCATAATGTATGGCAATATCGCACCTGTTTATTTAACTGGAGAAGAGGCGAATATAGTATTTATGGCGGGTTGAACGTCCAGCGGGGGGACGGGCGAACATTGAATATATCGCAGGCGGTATTGTATATGTAGGAATGATCTATATCTACAATTGATCACGTCCGATAATCGTTCATGCCCCTTTGCTTGGTCTCGATATCTCAATTACTTTTTGGCAGTAGCTACCAGATATAGCTGCTACCGCCTGTATAATGCTGGTGGACCTTACAGGAGGCACAACTCTTGGGTCCATTTCTTCCCAATATGGCGTGTGACTTCCCGTCACGTGCGTTGTTGTTTAAATTAACCAAATTAGTTCCAATTGGCTATTCATTATTCATTCCATCGACACCAAAGATTGTAGAAGAGTGTATTTCCAATTTCGTATCCATCATGTGCTGCCTATCAAATATATCCTGTTACGAAATTACATGGCATTGCTATTTATGATCATATATATCCACATAATACAGATTAGACGCTCAAATGCAACGTAAGTAAACCCGTACATATTGAGTATTGGGTGTAGTACCTACAGCAATATTTCTCTTTTGAGTATTGCATAGAGGAGAATGATAGTAACTGTCCAGTGACTTGAGCGAATGAACAGCCAAGAGAACAACAATGCATGCAACGCAAAGTTCCAAACCATTGTTCTGTCCTGCCCGGGAATCGACTGATTCGCGAATGGGACAGTTCCCGGGCAGGACAGAACAATTTTGTTTTGTTTATTGTTTTGCTTCCCGCGCGCGGTGGACCTGGCAGATTAACTTGCCTTGTTCTGAATCCACCCGGGGCTCTCGCGAGGGGCGGGGGGCCCGGGCCTGCTGCGAGAACGGTTTATTATCTCGCCACTGGCACGGGCCCCTCGGGAGAACACGGGAGCTCATTATTACCCAAGTAAGTAAAATTGATATATACATAGTAAGTAGATATAACGAGGAATAAAGCACGCGATCGAATACAAAGTACGAGTAAAGTAGGAAATGAGATTGGACAAATGAAAAGTAGTTAGATATAATGTGGAATAAAGCACGCGATGCAGTATAAAGTGTAAGTAAGGTAGGAAATGAGATTGGATATTAAGCAAAATGGCCGGCAACATGTATAGTGCCATCCTCAGGATTCTGATGAGGATGTTTTGTATCAGCGTGGATTCAACATTTGCTGCATGCAACAGTGAATTAGCATGAGATTGGTGAATGGGGACTGGGTATTAGTACAATTGGTGTTGGGTCGGAACAACTGTGAAGTTTGAACTTACCCGACAGCCACATCGAAAATATCAATATACCATAAACCTCAATTTTCTCATACTCGCGGGTGGCCCGGTCATTCCGTATTCTCCCGCTGGGCCCGGGCCAGCCAGGAGATGGGTGGCCTCGCTGTGGGCCCGGAAAATTACCATCCGCTATAGTAGACATACAGCTATCGATCTGCTCAGTACTCGTGTTGGCTGCCTCGCTCCGCTGCCTAACAAGATATTCCGACATATATTGTTAATACCTTGGCAGTTGTGGTTACCAGGCTATCACGTTGGAGGTTGTAAACAAACTTTGCATGGTTACTGTACCAAAATAGGCAGTTTGAAGGATTCGTTCTGTCCTATCTTCCTAGTTCATACAGTATGTTTTTTGTTGTTCAGACAGAGAACTCATCGTCGTTGCCCTATCGTCTCCCCTATCATATCATTCACCATTTACCGCTCTACAAGATGCCCCAGCTCTCTCCCCCTTGCCACTTATTCTAGCCCTAACTGCACTTTTTTATTTCGCAAACACAGCAACAGCTTCGGGGGACAATACCTGCCCTGAGACAATAGTGAACGCGGCACAGGACGAGGGCTTGGAAGCTGTTCCGATCCACAGTATGTTCAAGGATCACTGGGCCTCGTAGCATACTTATTAAGAAGTATTCGGGAGAAACAGAACTGGAGACGGAAAGGAGAGATTGAACCAAATTCAAAACCCAATTACAGCAGCACAACCTGTGTTCAAATCAACAGAATGCGGCGTTGGAACGTGACATGTCCGTCTTGCAGCGGTGTAACAGTGATTTGGAGCAGCTGATAGCCCAGTTGAAGAAGGAGCACGAGAGGGAATGACCGAGAACATGGATAGAAAGAAGCAGGGAGAGAAAACCCGTCAAGGAACAGATTGACAGACAGAAATGGCATGTGGAGAACTTGCAAAAGTAACTCCAGCAACCTCATATCTCGTCCCCTCTAAGAACCCATGAAACAAAAGCAAGTGAACGGCCAAGATCGGAGGAATGGTGGACGAAGGAAAATCGAAAGTCCAAGCTAAGAGTTTTGGGAATATTGAGCCTTTGGAGGATGTTACAAGAATGATGAAAGACCTCCAACTGAATAAGTATTAAAGCGCAGAGAAAGATGGAAACTAAAATCGCTTGTTAGAGGAGCAAGGGGACGATTGGGATGCAGTGGAAGCCTTCTTCAGCTTCCTCTACAGACACCTGGCCGGAAGATATTAATCGGAAACTATGGAAGGAGGAGTAGCCCTTGGTTTGTTGGAGCCCTCCAGTCAGGGCCCTCGGGCTCATCCGACAGTGTCGGTTAATGACAGTATGGGAGGTCACGATTTTCCTGCATTTATGACTTTGCGATGCTCTGATTGTTTTGTTTTGGTTTCTTTTGATGCTACGATCCTATGTTTAGCCATTATATGTATTTCCTGGCAGATTAACTTGCCTTGTCCCTGAATCCCGGGTGGCTCTTCTGATCTTCTTATGGGAGTAATGAGTTGAAAAAAAAAAAAAAAAAAAAAACTTCGCTTGTTTGAAGGATGTTTTCACCAAGACTCCGCTGCCACAAACAGCGGCTCTGTACTATTCGCCGAGACAATATGGGAATAGTTAGAGGATCAAATGGCTTCCTCAGCAAATTGGATCAGATGTTGCTATTGAGATGGGCAAAGCACCAAAAAGAGGAATGTCAGGTCCTGAAAATAGCTATCGAAAGAGGAGAGGTTCACCAGAGAGATAGGTTCACTTATCTAGTCCACAAGGTGTCGGAGATGAGATCCTCGTCCCTGTCCCGCAGGCAGTGGATGGCCAATGATATGGCAAAATGATTGGGTTTGGGTGCATCTAACGAAAACGAAAGCGACATACCAAGGCACAATGCATATTCATCTACAAGGGCGTTGATTCTAACGTTATCGAAGAAAAGTTCAATGGAGAGCCAATCGTATACAGAGATTCGAAGGAGGCGAATGTGGAGGAAAAGAGGCTGAGAGACCTTCAAGATACCGGAGATAGTGACAGAAAGGCCAAACAACCCTTTAATCCGACGGTACTGCCCAAAATTCTTAAGTGCAGTCAGAAAGATCAAAACAAGTCTGTATAGAAACAGTCTAGCCACTCTCATGAGAAATTCTGAACAACTCTGAGGGAAACGATGGATATAAAGGACCTCAGAAAGAAAACATTGGATGCACCCGTACCGAGTGTTACCGTCCGAGAGCTTCTGTCGATCTCACATGAACTAATCCAGCAATGGTTCACGGTGAGGAGAGTATCGCCTATTTAGGAGAAAGAAGACGAACCTGACGCAATGGCTTTCTCTGTTGGGTGGAATGGGTGGAAGGAGGCACTCCGTAAGTTGTACGGATGTGCATCGCCAAAATTCAAGAGAAGAATTGAAGATACATACCGAATACGAAATGTTAATCGATTTGGGAGCGGAAATTTGTCTGATAAATAAGGATGTCTTTGAGGAATTGTAGTTACCTATCGATTTGGCAGTAATCCGGATTGGTCAGTGGGATCGGTGAAAACCCAAAGAACGAAGGCGTACTGAATTTGCCACGACGTTGAAGTAAGAATTATTGGAGGGATAGCAGCGAGGTGCAGGTTTTTCGTAATGGACAACCTAACCCAGGATGCGATTTTAAGACCATGGGAGAGAATGGTCAGAGCTAAGCATGATAAGAGAGATGATGGGAGTTGTTATACGACGATACATGACGAACAGGGAGATGCCGTGACATTTTGCTCGGTGCCCTCCCATCATGAGCGGAATAGGAGTGAGGCAAGATGGATCAAGGGCTGCCTGAAGGTTAATGGACGCTAGACTACCCTTGAGGATTCGGACGCCGAGTCAAGCAACTCAGGTTGTGGCGAATTTGCTACACAAATTGTACCGGAAGGGAATGTCTTTGCCTTGGAAGACAGTAAAGGAATACCTAGGAGAGGATTCCGCAGTGCCAGGTGAGGAGCGACTAGCTCTCGTACCCAGTCTCCTTTCTTAATACTCATTGCTCCTATGTGGTCCCGTTAGGGTTCCGATCTCACAAGGATACGTTACTGCTTGCAATCCAGTCCGACTCTGCCGCCGCTATATTCATCTCAACATCTCCATAGGACAAGAGCTAGTAGAAGCAGTATCGAGCCAGAATTGGTGGATCTGTTCAACTCAATCAATACCTGGGTTTCCGGGTGGCTCCTCATGGTCCCCTAATTGGACCGAATAGAAGTAACCAATATTTACCAAGAAAAGAAAAAAAAAGCCATGGCATCGTATCTATGGTCGCAGTCACGGACCATGCACCATCAAATTGCCTCCAAGCGACTAGGAGGCAGCGGAGAGTGCGATCCTCGTTTGAAGAAGCTTCCCCCTCCCCGATATCCAGGTTTTACAGTAATTCATCTATATAAGAGAGGATATTAGGGTATTGGTTTGCTGTTAAAAGCCAACCAACCAGACCGTGCGAATTCAAGGGAGAAGGGTCAAAAAGCAGGCGCCGGCTGCTCCACCCCCGAACCCTCTGCTATCCAACGCAACCCGAGCACGAGGCCGTACTCTACGGACTACAAACCCGGTCTGATGCGCCGCTGGCTCGAGGGAGACAACAAGAAGGCCCAAATTTTGGCTGGTGCAGGAAGGAAGAAGGATTGGAAAGCTGGAATCATCGCTGGTCATGTACATGGCGGAAGAGATCGACACCAAGTACCGCCTCCTCATGGGTAAGAGGTTGTTCAGCATCACCAAATACGACTGGAACAGATGATTCTCTTCAAGGGAATGAAAGCGGAGTTTCACGGGATATGACAGAGTATGCTTCCCGACCTGAGCGGTATTCCTTTATTTATATGAAATATGACACTATGCGTTCTTCACTGGAGCATTTTTTCTTTAATTTTCTGTCAAGGCTGTATTTTTCTTTCTTTCCACTTGCAATTTCCACATTTTATTGACTAATATATATATATATATAAAAGACTCCCTCAGCTCAACTCCCTTTCCTTCTTTTTCATTTGGTGCTCTCCCCCACGTAATTCTTAGTAACAAAGTATAGGGGTATTCAATCCTTAAATAGTCGATCGATTATATTGAAAATTGTAATCGACGTTCTAAAAACCGAAAATACTCGTTAGAGATTGAGCAACCCTCGATCATAGTCTCGTGCCAGACTATCTCGATCATAGGGTGCTGATTAAAGTGCAACGATCAAGGGCGGAAATTACCACGAATTTTTATTAGCTGTGGTCGAGGCTTGGGTAATGAAAAGATGTAAGGCTGCTCCCACCCACTAGTAAGCTTCTCCGGTTATGATACCCCTCACAATATACACTTATACACCTCAACATACGAAGCCCCTCACAATACAGTACACACTACGATTCCAGCTTAGTAAAATCTCTCCAAGGTAAGCTAAGGGGGGACGCAGCCTAACAGCGGTGGGGTTGATAGAACGATAAAGCAGTATGATTTCACCCAGTATACGAAGTACAGCCGAAGGAGTCTCCAAGGTAAGCTGAGTTCTCAGATTGGAGAATATGCATGTGATCCGCAGCTAACGGCGGTCTTGAGGGGATGGAACGATACAGCACTACGATTCCGGCTAGTATACAGAGTAAGCTGAGTTCTTCAGAGTGGGTGTTACGAGATCTCACGTGAGGGTTGGGTGGTATACGCTAACCGAAGCCGATAGCCCGCTGAGACCAAAGACGTGGACTGAACACTCATAACAGGTTTAGCAATGGGGCTCTGTAGCCTACCATTCTTGGGGTTAGAGAGACTGGCCGGAAACACGGAAGTGTGTACGATCTAGCGATAGCCTGAGGGCTGGGGGTAGGTCGTATCAGCACATGGATTACTGCTCATGGAGGATTACAGGCTTAAGGGAGCACAAATTGGATATCGCAGGCTTGCGGGGCCTACGTTGGCATATTGGCAGGATTACGGGGAAACATACATTGGTTATCGCAGGCTTGCGGGACATACGGGAGGCTTATACGGAGCACATAATGGGATATCACAGGTATATAGAGCATGTGTTGGTATATCGCAGGTTTGCGGGACGAACGGGATACGGAAGTATATGATGTCGCAGGCTTGCAGGAAAGGGAATTGCGTGTGCTTGTGATGTTGATATTGCGGGTTGCGGGTTTGCTACCTTAAATATTGGCATATGGAGATACCGCTGGAAATGGCTATATAAGGGGTCCTTTTGTACCTAGATAGAGAGGCCAGAACCCAAGCACTGTCTTGTCTCGATTATTGAAATCACTTCGCTCTTATACCTATCTCGCTCAGCTCTCTACTCTTATATATATATTTATCGCTCAGCTCTATAAGACCCTGGTGATTGAGTAGGCCCGAATCTCACGTTGAACTCGTAACACGCAACGAATCACACGGACCCAAAACTCACGTAGAGCTTCTACGCGAATCTTCAGCGACCTAGGGATTCACCCCTAGCGTCTTGAGACTCAGAGAAGCATTAACCGGGTTTCCTCCTCATCCCGAACCCAAGATGGTGGTGCTGACTCGGAAGAAGAAGTTGCCTCTGATATCAAAGTCGTCTCTGAAAGTTCTTCTGATAACCCAGCATCTATCTCCGAGTCTTCAAAATCAAGGGTATCTGTAATGGCTGCAGCAAGTGCTTCACCTAGTGTAATCAGCCTTCTTTCCTCTCTTCTTCCTCTATGCTTCCCAAAAACAAGTTATTATTGTCCTCTTGATACTTATGCTGATGAGTAGAGTATGCCGATGAGTATAGTGTCATAGGCATATATAAGTATGCACGCGTGCGAGACGGGTACGAGACGGGTGCGGACGAGGTCTTATTGAATTACTAAGTGTCTTTTGACTACATGTGATCTAGACGATTTGATCGTTCGATCATGACGAGCGATCAAGAGCCCATTTAATCGCCTTTGTTTTTGTGTGGGAATTTTCACTTCAGAGATGGGTTGCCACTATACTAAATTTTATGCCATCCTTCAAAATCTTTGTGTGTAGCAAATAATTTTACAACAACCTAAATGGATTTGGTGTCAAAACCATGATCGTATTTAATCGATCGATTATTTTAGGATTGAATACCCCTCATGATTTTAAACATCAGCAGGAAACAAAAGGATAGTATCAAACAAGATCAATGAAAAGGTGAGAAAGTCACAGGAAGTCACCTTCCTGCGGGGTCGGGGTACGAACTCCAGCCCCGACAGAGGGCGTTCCCCCTCTAAGAACCGGATTTGCAACTTTCATCACATCCGGCTCGTTGAGCTTGCCTTCCTTAATTGGCGAAGCACACCCTTCACCTTTTCGGTTATAAATATGTATAACAAAAAAAGATTAAGAACGCGTAAGTTTTCTTCTATTTGAACTTTTTCTACTCACAAGTGTTTAATCACCGGAGCCCTCGGGGACTTTGATATTGGGTTGAACATTTCCCACTCGCAAGACATTTCTTTTATATGCCGTGAAGCACTTGAGCTTTTCAGGTCGACGTTCTGCGCGCAGGACCTGACAGACAAAACTTGACTTGTCCTGAATCACTGTGGCTCATCATGGTCCCCTTACGGTAGCGTATTAAATAAAAATAAAAAATTGGCAATGCAACTTGCCAATTGAAAGAGAAAAGAATCGGCCGGATTCGGAAGTAGGCTTCGTCATGCTTGGCATGCTGAACCCAGCTCGAATTTTCATCTTTGCTCGCCGCAAATTGTCACCCGCCCCAAATTCTCCAAATTTCACTGAAGTCCCAGCATATACCGTCAAGTCGCTGCCTTTGTCCTCAGCTCAATATCGACCGCCAATGATGTCTGGAACCCTGAACGCCGACAAGAACCGCCTGTATCAGGTCCTGGAGGTAACTCCAGACGCAAGCGATGCGGAAATTAAGAAGGCCTATAATAAACTTACTATGAAATGGCACAATCAGAATGCACACAACTCTGAGGCTGCCAATACGTTGAAGGAGATTCGACATGCCTATGAAGTTCTCACCGACCCGCACAAGCGACAGGTATACAGCCAATATGGTGACGACCGTCAGGGTCGAGGGGGTGATTGGATGTCTGCCGAGGATGTGGTCTCGCAGCTCTTCAGTGAAATGAGTGATGGCATGTTCAGTGGTAGGGGAATTGGTGGTGGCAAATTATGCGGCAGGGGATTGACACAGCAAGTCCCAAAGAGGTCCCGCGACATCGTCAACAGAGTCAAGGTTCCTCTCGAAGACATATATAAGGGCAAGGCAACGAAATTGACAATCCAGAAGAATGTCATTTGCCCTAAGTGTGAAGGTCGCGGAGCAAAGGAAGGTGCCATTAACAAATGCACCGGCTGTAATGGTGCCCGAGAGAAAACGGTCATGAGACAGATTGGACTCGTGCTTCAGCGAGTCCATATTTCCTGCTCCGAATGTAACGGAAAAGGAGGGGTGGTAGGCAATAAAGATATGTGCAAACACTGCAATGGAAGTAAGGTTGTCACCGAACGCAAAACGCTACGATTTCATGTCGACAAGGGAGTTAAGGACGGTACAAGGATCGTGTTCCATGGAGAGGGCAATCAGGCCCCCGATATCATCCCGGGAGATGTTGTATTCGTCATAACTACCAAGCCCCATCTCAGATTCCAGCGAAAGGATGACGACCTGTTCTACTATGCCGAAATCGATCTTCTAACAGCTTTGGCTGGAGGACGGGTTGGAATTCAGCACCTTGACAGACGTTGGTTAAGTATCACTATCAAGCCAGGCGAGGTCATCAGTCCTGGCCAGGTCAAGGCTATAATCGGACAGGGTATGCCTTCATACCGTCACCATGGCAACGGAAATCTCTACATCCATTTCAATATCAAATTTCCACCAAACAGCTTCAATGACACTGAGAAGCTCCTGGCCCTCGAACATATCCTACCCCCTCGCATGCCATCAGGCCTCCCGACTGGTCCCTTATCTGTTGGCAACCATGTTCGTCCCCGTCAGAAGACAAGAGGTACTGGGAATGGAAATGCAAATGGCGGAGTAGAGCCAAGAGCGCAGGATACGAAGGCGACCGTAGTCAGTCCACATCTCAGTGATGCTGAGAGTGGCAGTTGTGGCAAAGGATAAGGCTCCAAGGGTCAGGCCGTTGAGATCGATAATTAGGCTGAGTCCTTTTCCTTTCAGTTGTTGAACATTGAATTGAGCTTTGGCAGTACTCCGCCTATCCTATTCAACATAGACCAGCGCACATACCGCGAGTATCTCCTCAGCCCACCCCCCAGATTTCCAGCCTGCAAAATATTCCACTCCTTTCCCAGCGTCAACAAATTTCGCTGCCCCTAAGTGTTCTCGCATGCGAACTGAAACCCTTATTTATTTTCTCATTGCAAAGTTTTGGATACAAAGTGCGGAATTTTGATGGAATGTGATTTCATTTATGTAAGGAATAACTGTTTTCGGGTTTTGTGGAGAAAGAATGCTCTATGCTTGGATGCGAGAGTAGCACCACCAGTGCCATAAAAGAGGCTATCTATTGTTATATATGGGCAGTTTCTAGTTAGAATAAGGGTACTCCACACGTACTATATATCCTCCTGTGCAGTGGACTCTGGTTAAGGATATGGACGACCAAGAAATCGTGAACCGAAATATTCGAGCAGGAGCTCTGCTCTTGAAGTGAAGCATACAGGGTTGCCGCCACTCAGTGTATTACACCTCATCTCCAGTGGTTCCTAAGAAGCCCATTCCCAAAGGGGGATACAGTAGCACTGGACAGTCAAGGAGCTATAGCAAGGCGTGCGCTTGAATTGAAGAAAGAGTGTAGCGCGGAGAGTATCCGAGAGAACAAGGACCATCAGGTGGGTAACAGCATATGGGGAAGCGAAAAAGTGGACTACAAGGAGCACTGAGATGACAAACTAATGTATTGGCCCGGCAGTAGCAATACCGGCAGGCATTAGACAAGCCTTCAAAATCAACGATAAGAGAAAACAAGGACTGGAATATAGCTTGAAAAGTATCACCTACTTGGTCACCAATAAAGGCCCCCTCAACCACTGGTTGCACCATATCAGGAAGTCAGTTGGAAAAGCCCATTCAATAATAGATTGCGGAATGGATCAATAGATCAACCCAAGCAGCAATTGCAAAACTTATGCAATGAGTTGTAAATGGCCAACACTCGTTTGACTCCCACCACAAAAAACTGGTCTCAAATGAGCTAATACAGACAGAGTAGGGGTGGTCACTTCTAAATTACTTTGCACCCACTCTGATTGGCCAGGCTCTCAATTGCAATTGCAATTGGAACTCGTAAATGCACTGGAGAGTGCATTTACGAGAAAGTTTGTGATTGTAATTGTGATTGAGAGCATTAGTCATCAGGCAAACCAACATCACACACAGACGACATCACAAGAACCCCCCATTCCCAACATCCTTTTATCCTCCAACGCGATGGTTCATTCTTACTACTCTGTATAAGCTGCTCAATAATCTGTATGGTGAACTTCATAAAAACATCACGTTGAGTTGATAGAGGCATTTGGAGAACTTGTCGGTAGAGATTTTAGGTGGTAATTCAGATTTGGGTGCAATTAGTAGAATTCGCAATGAGGGGTGGTCACTTGTTAATCTCCAATTTTTTACAGTTTAGGATTAGTCCATACCTGCCAAGGCGCTTGCTAATTGTAATTGCAATTAAGAAGTGACCACTCCACCGATACCCCCAGACGCAAAATAGTACATTACGCCACTTACGCCTATGCTAATTTTATAGTGATGCCACAACGATGTTGGGGCGCCTAGGGAGCGTATGCTTTGGAACAAAGAAGTCAAGTTTGTGCAGCTCATGCAGCTCGCATATTCTGCCTTTTTCCATTAACCCTTGTGTATATAGGACGGTATGTGCCCACATCGGAGCTTGGCTTCAACAGGAGAACAGGTATGTATGTAACAGAGCAATGACATTTTCTACCGGTAATAGTAGCGGAGGAACTATATATGGGGTGAATGTTGAATTTTTATTTTACGTTCTCAATATACGCCTACTCATAACCAATGGTCTGGCATATCACATGCTATAGCTTCGTTATCCCTGCATTAGGTTGGCTTAGTCAGGCTACATGACCTTTCACGTTTCGATAGGCAAAACCATTCCATAATCAATGCGTTGACATGTGGGTATGGCCATCCCATCGGAAAATTGGTGGCCGTTTCTGTCAACTGTATTTTGTGGTAGGATGAAACCAGAGCTGGCCATGTACAGCTACCAGCATTCATGTGGCAATGTTTAAGTTATGTAGTTACTGGTATTGACCCATTCAGTAATGGATTGGTGAATGAAAAATTTAACAACCGGTCTGTGGGAAGTTGAATGGATTGTTCCAACTGTAACCAGACCGCCATTGGCCAATAGGTTTGGGGAACAGAAGATACACTCGCTACGCAAGAGGTATTAGTCGCGATCATCAGACAACACAAATAAAAGTAAAGTACCGCATAAGGTAACCGGAGAACACATACATGATCTGGACTTGACCACCGTTCTAACTTAGACAACCCACTTGATCCCTACAAGGCGTGGGCCACATCCCCGTACAGACTCACCATCAATTCTCCTTGCACCTGCAATATTACTAACGTGCCAGTCGTACTATCAAATCGATTATGTCTACCTACGACGATGTGGAATTCGAATCTGCTCCCACACCTCGCAGTAAGGAACTCCTGACACGTGTATTGATGAACTTCCCAACCCTACAACCCATCCTCTTCTATAGCCATCGACAAGACATCATTCACCTCGCACGAACCTGCCGTGCCTTCAATTCCATCCTTACGACATCTGTGGCCCCACTGCGCACCAAGTTTCCCTCTTGTACATTGCGGCTCAGGTCCTGTCACAATTGCCAAGCGATTGTGTGCGCACGCTGTAGACAGTTGGTCCGAAAGCTCGAGAAACCATTTGTGGTAGCCTCTGAGCTCCGGGTACATGAGGCTATAGTTTTAGCGCCGTTCGCGCATAGGGTCAAATCTGAGGACATAAATGTCCTTCGGGCCTCGGAGATACTTCTGTACCGCGCACTGCCTTCAGAATGTGTAGAGGTAATGCAGGGTGTTGGGGTCCAATCGTTGTGTTCATCGTGTGCTACTATACACAATAACAGCTGCATTCCGGGGTCGACGTTGTACTGGGCAAACAAGCAGTATGTAGTGCCTGAACTACAGAGGTACATAGTGCCTACACTACAGTGGTACAGCGTACCGACAACACACACTAGGTGTACATGTACACGTAACAACAGGGCACAGTGTAAAGGGGATAAGTATTTGGTAAAAATTGAGGATGTTCCTGTCAAGAGTAAACTGGTGGCATTGATAGAATTGCCACAGGAACTCAGGTCTGGTTCGGATGTAGAACTCTGCGCATTGTATTTGACTGCATCAGGGTAAGTTAGATCTTAGGAAAGCTCAAATCAGGTAAGCTAAACTCTCTGTTGACATCCGCACAGACACACGTGAACGATTTCATCTCCCTGTTGGTTCCATATTTGATCGATTTTGATGTCTCAAGGCAATCATAGTCTAATGGGGTACCACACCTCTCCATATTAATCCATAACCAGACAAGAACTATGTCTTATTTACAAAGTGAATTTGCCCATAGTCCTGATTAAACTAGACCAGGATATTCACTCGGTTATCTCCATAAAGCAGGTTATTTAAGGTAAAATACCGGAATTTGGCCCAATGCCGATCAAAGAGTTAGTGTGGCTTCTTCAAGTGATTCTGTTGTATGAGGATTAGACTTCGAATTAGAGATTGAGACTACCTTCAATGTTGCTATACCAATGGAATCACAGCTCAACTCAGAATTCGATGTCAACGCACAAACTTTAAACAGTTAATTTTCATCAGTACCTGCGGGATACTTGGAGAGAAATCCTGTAAGTGGACTTCAGATCAGCGCTTACACTAAATTCTGGCACGACAAGCCAGCTGGCGGCCGGAAGCTGCTGCAACCATTCTGACAATATTCAAAATGCGCTGCAGTCCCACCCGCACCATGTTTTTTCTTTATTATTTTTGTGTGTGCTGCTTCATATCCGCTTAGTTACCATATAGAAATCATAACCTTCACCTGCAGGCCAATAGATCACGATAGATTAGTTATACGAATCCACTGGTTCTCTCATCGGTTAATTAATATTTCTTCAGTCGAAAGTTTTTAATTCGCAGTCAATTCAGGATGAGCCAGAATATCATTATGCATATTGTACCCACTGCACTCGCATTCCATGGAAAGTAGCAGGAAAGTTTACAACTTCAAGTGTAAAATTCCCACACTTCCGACATCATCACCTCACCAACCACGCAAGAGCACAATGTGGCTCAAGCCCACTATCAATTATTCAATGGTAGGGTAATACGAAAATCGCTTATTATAACATTCTAACCATTTGATCTGAAAGCATGTAAAAATGGCTTGCTGCGGCGTGAAGGTGCCCACATCCAACACTGCAGGATTTAGGAAGATCACCAACTATACCTGTGATCCCCTCGGTCTCGGGATGTTCCTAGGTTCTGGGGGCCGGGGCACAGAGCCAGGGGTATTTCTTGTTCATTTTTTATAATATGTTTGCGTCTGGTCTTAGTACTATTGGAATGTTTTCAATCATAGCAAGCTAAGAATTAGAGTAAACGACCAAGGCCGCTACATGCGGTACAACCTTTGTATTAATTAGCTTATAACTAGTTAAAAAATTGGTACCTTTTCAAATCGAGATGCAATAGTGCTAGTAGACCCTTCCTGTGCGGCTAGAGAATTAAGTAATTGCTGTTGCAGCCAGGGTCTTGGCAATGAAGACATTAGCAGCTGGGCGATAGGATTACCGGATTAGGGTAAAATTGTCTTGGCATGGACCTAAGTTTGCCTTCTTTCTTTAAGAAGCCAAAGCTCTGTAGTCTGGTGCACAACACCCTCTTAATTAGATACATATAGCTCCACAGATCGACGCCTCTATGCAAATTGCATCTTGAAGCGCGCAGCGAATTTTTAGAATGCCGCAAAGCTCGTGGTTCATTTCACGTTGCAGCATTGTTTTCTATTTCTTAAGGTGGCAATCGGCTAGAGAAAGGACCTACTCACTCATGTGCAACAACGGGAACCTCCGTCGTGATACTGCAGGAAAGGTGCCAACCAGACTATGCAGGAAGTAGATTACTACAACAACCCGCAATAAACAGACTACCGCAAAACAACGAAATTAGCTGATCCGTCAACCGGAAATTGATGCGGGGTGGTACCATCTCATATAGGCCGCTCTTGCCCACGGATCACAGGCTCTCGCCTGCGTCGGGATTGGAGCTAGCGCTACTGGGCGTATTTAGATCGACAAGTATACAGGGAACCTAACCATTTACAGTTCTAGCTATTATTCGGTGATCCAGAGAAGGGGTCGACAAGTGATATCACCGTGCAAACAGGTGTTATTGCAGAGTGGGGTTTCTATTGTCTATGGGAAGGATTGTTGCGTATTTAGGCGGGGGATACTCAGCGAGGAAAGCCTTTTCAGCAAACCTGTGAAAACAGAACAATTCACAACCAACAAAAAAAGTAAGAGACATTATGAAGCAATGCGCATGTGGAAGCTGTCAAATTGGTGGTGTTGTGTGTAGGGAATGTCTAATGGGGTTGCTAACTTAGGTAACTCAGGACAATAGACCATCGGAATCGTTGCGACCACCATCAATTATACGAAATTTTCGAACGTAGGGTGAGGTACAAAAACATTTCATCGTTACAGATACCCTGTTTGTGAATGGAGCTTCTGAATGTTAACGCTGAAGTAATCTGCAGTATGGACAGCTGGGGTGATGGAGAGCGTTTTGGATGCAGAGTGTTCCGCGACAGTAGTAGCTGCAGGCTCGGGGATACAGTCTCGAGTGCTTGAATCGGAGGAATTAACGGCAGTCACTGCATTAAATTATATGGGATCAAACAATGCTCCCACCGGCCACAGGTCAGAATGCATACATGTAAGCTTAATCGACTTGTCCAAAGCTGTACACCAACTAATGCAGAGGGTATGCAGACTTCTGAAGTCAGTAAATCGCTAGATACCCGGACCAAAGTGCTCCGAGACATTGAGCTACTGTTTACAAGAGCAGTCGAGACGATGGCTGTCGGACTGGCATTTGTCGACATCAATGGAGATCTGACGTTCACAAATAGCGCTTTCCAGGAACTAGCTACACTTCCGACGGAGGGGGGTAATAAAGACTATCTTACCTGTGTATGTGCGGAGGATCGCGAGCGCGTTCACGAGGTTTTCCACGAAGTTATCGCCAGAGGGCGCCCTGCCCAGTGGGAAGCCAGGATGGGTCACGACTACCCAGAGCGGGGATGGAAATACTGGGTATTATGCAACATGGTGATGCAGCGTCGGGCGCCGAGGGGTTATATGCTCACCCTGGCGGACATCACCCAAGTTAAGCTTGCGGAGGGACATCAGCGACAGCTGGCAGAAGAGGCGGTTACGAGGCGATGTCAACAGCAGCGGTTCATGGATATTTTCAGTCATGAGATGAGGAATCCGTTCAGTGCGGCAATGCAGAGCGCCGTTAGCATTCTAATGGGGATTAAAGAATATAAGCGTAAGGGAGGCTATTTGAATATTGATGATATTGCAGAGGCGGCGAATACAATCATAATGTGTATTCAGACTCAATTAAGGTTCATCGATGATGTCCTTACGGTGTCAAAACTGGATTCGAATTCGATGATCCTTAATGTGGTCCCGGTGGACGTGCAGATTCATCGTTCGATGCTTATGACTCTAAAGATATTCCAATTCGAATTGCAGGTCAAGGGCATCACAGCAGTCTTTATTATAGAAGACTCTTACCAACAGCTTGGGCTCAATTGGGTGAAATGCGATCCTTCCCGCTTTAGCCAAATCCTCGTCAACCTCATCACAAATGCAATTAAATTCACAGCCTTACAATCTGGACACCGCGAGATAACAGTCACCCTTGGCGCGTGTACTGAGCGGCCACTCCACTGTGGTGCTGTCACGTATCCATCTGCTGATTTGAGTGTTGATGACCGTACAGATCCAGGCGATAACGGCGATAGTATGAACGCTGATGATAGTAGCAGCGACGATGGGAAAATTGAAGGTGAAGGATGGGGGAAAGGGGAACCGGTTTATCTGCACGTCAATGTCCGAGATACCGGAATAGGAATTAGTACAGATTGGCAAAAGCTAAAGCAGCTCTTTAATCGGTTCGCACAGGCGCCTAAGACAAATGTGACTTGTGGAGGTAGTGGACTGGGGCTGTTTATCTGTAGAAAATTGTGTGGGCTTCAGGGTGGAAGAATCGGAGTATGGTCTGGAGAGGGCAAAGGAAGCGAATTCGCCTTTTATATCAGGGCTCGGAGAACTGTTCCTCCTGTTGATGCGCAAGAGAGAGACCCGATCACCAGTTTGCAAATCATAAACGACGCAACTCACTCTAGAGGCTCATCTACCGACGAACTGCCCTCCGGTCGAATCTTAGCTCGAGAGCAGAATAGACCTCTTGCTAGCTTTATTCCGGAACACATCACTGCCCAGCCACGCATGACTGTCCGTCGTGTGCAATCATCACCTACACTTGGACAGCTGATCGCAGCAAGTAGTGATATACTCGAAGAATGTAAAGGACGAATATCTCCTTCCAGGGAAATACAGCCCTACCGAGTACTAATTGTTGACGACAACTTCATCAACCAACGGATCCTCTGCCAACAGCTTTGCAAGAGAGGATGCATTACCCATCTTGCGAATAATGGTCAGGAAGGACTAGAGTTTGTAGAGGCAAGTGAGTTTGGCCAGGATGGTGGGAAGAAGTTGGATGTTGTATTGATGGATTTGGAGATGCCGGTTATGGATGGAAATACGGCGACGCGGAAGATCCGGCAGGAGGAGGCGGAAGGGAAGCTGAGGAGGCATATACCGATTTTAGGGACTAGTGGACATGCGAGGCATGAGCAGGGCAAGTGTCCCCTCCATTTTGTCATGATTAATTTATTGCTACTAATTTATTGGCTGTTTTTAGTGGCGGAGATGATTCAAGCCGGCATGGACGACACCATCACGAAACCCTTTACCACCGCAGATATAGTAATAAAAGTTGGTCAATTAGTGGAGCGATTCGGGGCCGCTGGAGGCCAACGACAGTGGGGTAAGAAGACGGTGCAAAACCCTCACCCCTGACCCCACGTGTTCTCTATTATTTCCCTACCCTATAACAGTCAAGGAATGGGATGAAGATTTTGTGTCAATGAATTACTTTTTATATTCAGCAATAAAACCGCCTGTTGAGTTCCTTTTCTCCTGTTGTTTCCATAGTGGGATCCTTTATCGTTCTCAGGCACCGAAAGAGGCCGAACTGTGGACCGATGTTATTTTTTTTTTAAGTTAGTACTTGCAGCAAACGATATCTTGAAAATATCCTCATGGTCCCCTTACGGGGGGGTTTTTTTTTCTTTTTTTTTTTTTTTGAATAGAGTATTGAGTATCCTCAATAAATCCAAAAAAAAAAAAAGATTATCTTGAATATAAATCAACATATGTTCGCTGCGATACCCTCTCGTGGGTTGCGAGTAGCTCTGGGCGCTCTCTTCAGCACCGTCAATGTCCTTCGCTACCGTGTCAAAGATTTCACTCAAACATTGAACCTTCACTTCGTTTACCAAACATGACTTCCCCTCCACGTAATTAATTTCTCTAAAGTTCCTCACGCTCGGTTTGGTAAGGCTTATTTTATCGTTGCGTTCTCTCTTAGACTAAATCCCACCGTACTAATCAGTCTCGGTTTTACAGTACGCTTTTCTCACATGTATCGATTGTACTCCTAAATCTGCCCACCTTTACATACAGCCAGATGCTCAATCACCGATCTAAAACAAACCGTGTGCATCGGAACGACTACTGGCGCGGACACTGACATCAGTGCTGGCGGCGTTAAAGGCCTATCACCGTGGTCCTAGCGAGTTTGAGAATAGTGAAGAGTAACCACCAAACACCAGATTCTTTGATGAGCTGGGACTGTACTCTTGCTTACCCAAGATCATGATATAGTTGCACTGATGGAAAAATACTACCGATCCGAAGTAGAGCTTATTGTTGATAGCCAGTGAGGAAGGGATCTGGAGTATATTCCCAGAAGTAGAGATTACAAGCAATCCTCAGGGTAATGCCCCTACCTAGCCTCGAACCGAAAAATTCGACTACGGTCAACCCTCATCTACCCTGAGAAACTGCGTAGGCATTGCTCGGGGCAAAAGACATATTGCCCATCTCAAAGTCACTTTACATGCAATGAATTGTCCTTGAAGAACTCAAATTTCATTCGCGGCAATATCTATCTTGTTGAACGTGAGTATGATGGACAGGGTGTCGCAGGTTTCAGACACCACGGGTTATACCCCTGGTTAAAACATCCTGTCGCGAGCTCCCCTTTCAGTGAGGATTTAATATGGATATAGATGCTCCGTAAAGGCTTCCTGGTGGTCATAGTCTGACCAGTGGGATATCGATCTATTACAGAGGGGGGTCTTAGTCGGGGAGGTCATATTGAAAGGGGAGGTATAGGATATCCATCTGCCTACCTGGATATTTCTCCCCTTGTTACCATTGTCTTTGGTATATTGCACATCTACCCCCCCTTATCAGTCAGGATCATGTCGGGATGAAATCACTTATATGCTGTTTTGTTGCTAAGGCGGGAGCTCTTCAATAATGCCCTGCTGAGTTGGTGAATCTGGGCGGCTAGGCTAGCCTCCAGACAGAGCCATTCATAACTTGCTTGACAGCAGTCATGTAGGATGGGGATGAGGATGCTGCAGATACAAGCCGGGTCTGATGCGCCGCGCCGTTGGATCGAAGAGGACAACAAGACAGCGCAAATCCAGGGAATTCGCTGACTTTTGAAGGAGGACAGAAGAATCGGGAAGCTTGCATCATCACTGTTCATCTACATGACGGAGACAATCGACCTTACACACGGGCTCCGCATGGGCAAGAGACTATTCCGTACCACGGCATACGACTGGGGGATATAGGTCCTACCGGCAAAGGATTCTGCTAGCTACCTACTGGCTAGCGCTTATGACAATTTCTGGCTCACTTCCGGGCGTGATTATGACACTTTTGTTCCTACTGGCGACGCTGTTCCTACTGGCGAGGGGTCTTTCTACTTGCGACAGGTATTTGTGAGATCTCTACTTGCAAGGGGTTTTGAGGAGGTTTTACTACTTCGGGAAGGGTCTACTCGAGTGTTCCGCTGTGATTGTCTTTCTAAGTCACAACTTGCTAAACCGGACTGCATAAATCCCCAGGATCCTGTCCGGTTTAGACTAGTGTCCGGTATAACAAATTTTGCGGGCGGGGTAGTAAAATCCCCCAACACGATCAAATCAAAGGAAAGAAGCATATCGGAAGGCATACCTAGACATATGTCCAGTCTCGCTACAATTATAAGTAAGGTCTATAATGTTCTGACAGTGTTAGGAGGTCGCTAATAATATTATAGGATGGGCAATAAGCGGGCATTCTCTCTGAGAGAGAAATATGAGATTTGTCTGGAGCGGCATAAACAAGTAAAGGAATGGAAGAAGATGCGATTGGATGAATTCGGGCTTCTATTCCCAGATCGAAGTGGCAAAGGAATCCCAAAGTCTACACTGAGCGATATATTGCCTATGTCAGATGAGCTTTTGAAGAATCCTCCAGTAGATGGAGCACATAAAAAGAAGAAGAGAGCACCGGTCTATTCAATATTTGAGGCATTATTAGCAGAGTGGATTGAACGTGCTCATGCAGTTCGAGTTCGAATTAATGATGCTATTATACAAACTCAAGCACACAAATTAGTTGAAGAACTTTCAGGCCGAGAGGAGTGTGAAGAGGATTATACCGATTTTCAATGTTCCGGAGGGTGGTTGTCTGCATTTAAGGTTCGCAATAGAATCTGTCGGCAGAAATTGCAAGGTGAAGGTGGAGGCATGCTGGAATCAGATATTGAAGTGGCTCGCATTAAGTTAAGAGAAGATTTACGTGGCTATGCTTTACGAGATATTTGGAATTGTGATGAGACTGCTTTACAGTAAGTTTATAGATACCTAAATTGTTAAGTGTCTCAAAGTTAACTAGCTATAGATATAACTCTTGTGCAACAGTTGTAAAGTGCAACAGTTGTAAAGTGCAACAGTTGTAAAGCGCACATCAGGGAGAAAGTTACGAGGAGAAAAGCCCAATCGACAACGAATGACAATCTTTCTCTGCTGCAATGCTGATGGAAGTGAGAAATTATGAGCTACTATCATTAATAAAGCAGCTAAGATTAATGTACATAATTTACCAGTACATTATCGATATAACTAAAAAGCATGGATGCTTTCAGGCTTGTGGTATGAGTTTCTAAACTCATTAAATGAGCGGATGAGAATTCAAGACCATCATATTATCCTTCTTACGGATAATGCTCCAACTCATCCTTCACTTCTTAGTCCACCACTCAATTATACGGGTCCGACTCCTTCTGTCTTAACACATGTTATGGTTTATTATTTACCTCCTAATACGGCTGCCTTTCTTCAACCACTTGATGGAGGTATTATTGCTTCTTTTAAGGCTACCTATCGACGTCTCTTTGCTCAATACTATGTTGATCACTTCAATATATACAACAAATTGGCTCCGAAGCTTGATGCATTACAAGCTATCTATCGAATAGCCAAAGCATGGGACTCAATACCTCCAGCCACAATCTTTCACTGTTGGCAGAAAGTGGGGATTGTTGCCACTATGGTGAACTAGTTGGGAAGCACAAGAAGTATTACAGGATATTCAGCATGCAACGATAGTCTCTGTTGCTAGCATGTTGACATTGGACGAGTCAGCAACAGATGAGCTGCAGGATGATGTATCAGTACTTGATCAGGGTGTGGATAAAGCTACAAATATGTGGTTGGAATTTGATGAAGACCTTGTAGTTCACGATAAGGATCCTGCAGTTGTTTCGCTCTCGGCTATTATTGAGGAAAATCTTCAGAAGCTCACTTCACCACCAGCTGACAACACTACTGATTTACCTTCTATCGAGGCTCTATCTGCTCCACCTATCCCTACACTTGCTGAAGCCCTTAACCAGTTAGATGACCTCAATCGCTTTTTCCAAAGCATGTATGTTTCTGCGCTTGCTTTTCCGCACACTCCAACTCAACTCTCTATTCAAAACTTGGTTGATCTCACAAGAACTTAAATATTATCAGCAGAAGCATAAGGTTCAAGCATCACTTAAGGACTTCTGGGTTCCAACTTCCTCTTCCTCAGATACCCCGTCCGGTTCTGCTAATTAATTTTCTATGTATATATTTTTTTTATTCTTGAGATTCCTCGTCCGGTACGGTTTACTATTTGTCCGGTATAGCAAATAAAATTTTGCGCTGTAGTTCCAAAATCGCCAAAGCCCGTCCGTAATAGCAAGTTTTCCTGTACTGGCGAGTGGTTTGCAGACCTCAGTCAGGTTGCCAACCAGACTACCTCTCGGGGTCATCTGACATTAGTCGGTTAATGACAGCATGGGGGTTCTGCGCCTTATGAGTTTTCCTTCTGGTTATTCTGATTTTCGCCCGCGGCGGACCTGGCAGATTAACTTGCCTTGTTCTGAATCCACCCGGGCTTCCGGGTGGCTCCTCATAGTCCCCTTACTGGGATTGAACAGGAGTAATGGGTATCTTAAAAACAAAACAAAAAATTCTAGTTCAATTGCTTTCACTATATCCATCCATTAACTCATTGCTTCTGCCTATTCAACAACTTCCATCAATGCAGCTTCCTCAGGAAGTCGCTATACGCTAGTCTGGTTAGCTATACGCTACCTCTTCTACCTCTATACCTTCTGCCTGGGGTTTATTCTCAACCAAATATTAAACTCGACTCTTCCGACCACAAAGACCCTCGATCGTGGGCTCAGAAATCTCAATTTCCCTTCATTCCCTTCCCTTTCTGTGGTAGCTTTGGCCTCTTTTGATCAGTCCCTAAAGTGCATTTTTAACTCAACTACTACTGGATATTACGGTAACTTAAAGTGAGCACTAGGATTACTCGGCAATGCGATTAATTACAGGATGCCTCGGTATATTGGACTCTGGTATAAATCTGAAGCATTGGAGAGGTCAAGGTGTTTAAGTATGTGCGCTAGAACAGCTTTTTTTTTTCGAAGTCAAATGGATAAGGTTGGGGGTTTCTGGCAATACCGATACCTAAAATCATTCTTTACAGTCACATCACAGTCTCACGCTGACCATTAGATTTAGGCGCATATTCTACAACGGCAAAGACTCACCTTCGAACGCTGCGTTATCGATGATGACTAGAGGTCTATCGCCCAAAATATATACGCTACTCGTCGTCCTTGGCTTTATAGCACCTGCCAAAATTATCCAAAGTTCTGCTCTAAGTTAGAGATTCACCTTAAGCTTAACCTAGCCGGTCTACATCGGCTCGTAAAAGACAGAATTTCCGTGTTCCACAGGCTACGTGTTCCAACAATTTCTAGTGAGTTGGAAAAAGTTTAATATTAAGAAGGGAACGGAAAGTGTCAGTTACCCTCATAACTGATTCTGTGGAGGAACCAGACACGTGATTATTGTGGTTTAAATTGACAGCCATCGTTACTAAATTACATCATCGACGCGATAGGTAAACCGTCACTAACCACTCGGCTAACTACGGGGTTAGCATGTGTTAAGATACCGCCACCGATGAAACAACCAAGCAGCAAGCCCTGCTCACTCTTGCTTCATAGAGAAGAGCCAATGTAAAGAATCACCGGCATTTGTTACTTGTTAGTTTTTCATCACAAACTTCATTCAGCAAATCATTTTGTACCCGAAATAAACAACAGAAATTCACTCGCAGTACGAGAGCAAGACCGAAATGTCTAGTGCTAAAGGAAAGTCACATGGAGGGAAGGTTGGGCCGAAGACTGGGGTAAGAGGGCAGATTAGCCATAGTGCAAGGGCAGGCTTGCTGGTTAGTTTTGATTGTCGTCCTTGTCATTCTGAATATGCTTTGAGCTGTGGGTTGGCTGGTAGGTTACTGGGCTGCAAGCAGGTCTTCACGAACGGACAACGTGATGGTGCAATTGGGAACTGCAGGGACGGCATTACCCAAAGGCATCTACTTTCCAAGGGAGAAATGCATCTACGCATGAAACCACATGGCGTTTTGAATTGGTATCAATGAATAACCACATCCTTACCGTGTACTAACATTATAATTTCTATGTAGTTCCCATGCGGCCGTGTAAAGCGTTACCTCAAGAACAACACTCAAAACAAAATGCGAGTTGGTGGCAAAGGTATCCTTTCTCCTGGTTCAAAATGTTCCAGCTAACATTTTGATAGCCACTATATATCTCACTGCTGTTCTCGAATACCTTGTCGCGGAAGTACTAGAACTTGCTGGTAACGCCGCCAAAGATCTTAAAGTCAAGCGTATCACCCCTCGCCATCTTCAACTTGCCATCCGCGGCGACGAGGAGCTGGATACACTCATTAGGGCGACGATTGCGTATGGTGGTGTATTACCACACATTAATAGGGCCTTGTTGTTGAAGGTGGAGAAGAAAAAGGCGAGTTAGAGGAAGAACGGCCAAGGCAGAGCAGGTAAGGGGCATTAAAAAGTAAACACATATACTGCAATGTTATCATTTCTCTGCACATTTGTATTCTGTACGACAGGGCAATGTATGAAGGCAAATTGAGTGAAAACTGGGTCTATTATTTTATACATGACAGAAGCTCACGTCTACGCTTGCTCAAAGAATAACTAATTTACTTGCTCATTCAAAGCAAGCTACACAATCCCCCAGAGGGTAAGGTTTTGCCAACTCTGTGTTCACTGGTGATTTGGGGGGGGGAAGCGCCAAATAGTTAGCCGTCCCAAACCTAGACAACAGACAGGTACGAAACCCTGGACCGAGTCCCTCACCCAGCGTAGTGTTATCTACGATCTTCAAGAAGAGTTCAGGACGGATGCAATGCGACAGGATTGTGTACACGGGAACTTCCAGCGCGGGGTCTCCAACACGCTCGAGTCCATAATTCCACGAAGCAAGCGACCGCCGACCCCAAAACAACTTCAATGGAGAGAGCTCGATGAGCTCTCCTTCATACTATAAACACACACGCAGCGTCCTCTTATCACATTTTTCATGCAGCTTTCCATCCTCCAATTCTGACGATATCCTGCGATTCTTCTCGGCCGCACTGTATCGACTTCCTGCCACGTCAACACTCTCACCTCGCTCATGTCCAATCCACATCAAGATAACTCCCACACCTCCTGTACCACCTATCTCCTTGCCCGTTCCGATCACCGCACCGCACACCCTTCACTACAACGACTCGGAGTCGAGATAACTCCCAGAGCCGCAACAACCAATCGAACACACCGAGGACATACTAGGCAAGGGAAAGAGGAAGACAATCCGGGGAAGATGGATCGACGAAATCCCCACGAAAGACCCGGCTGCCAGTCACTCGACACCCACAGCCATCGGACACAGAGCAAACGAAAGTCCATCCAGACCCCTTAGCACAGATACAAGCAGCCCAAGCCACTAGCGGCTCTGTCTTTTAGCCAACAGTTAGACCAACGGCGGAAAGAGACTTTGAAAGTCTTCTATACGGTCCACATCGAACACAACCACCCTACTACCACCCGTCCCACCCTCAACAGACCAGGTGGACAGGCTAAGTACCAACTGACAGAAGCGAAGGAAGAACGGGGTCGAGTAGAGAGGAAGAATGACCGGTTTAGGAATGAGGCGGCTGAGTTGCGAGGCAAATTGGCAGAGGCGGAGGAAGAATGGGACGAGTAGAGAGACAGAATGACAGGCTGAGGGATTAGGCGTTAAAGTGCAGGGTAAATGGATAGAGGCGGAGGAAGAATCGGGACGGTCAGACTGGGAAAACGACAGGTTGAGGGATGACTCAGAAACACACCTTCACCACAATCCCCACCTACGTCTAATCTCCTTCCACACAAGGTACACAAATGCCATCAGCGCACAAGACGACGAAACCCGCAAAGTTGGCGACAACGATCAGCGTCTCCACCAACACCGACCCTGACTCTCCAGCACGCATGTGCGCAGAGCCAGCAGCCCAGTCTACCCGGATGCAAGCAGCCCAAACGCACTTAAGGGGGAAGGGCAAAGGCAAGGAGCAGGTGGCGGGGGCACCACCCGGGAACCAGTACATGTCGACCATCACCTCCCACGGACTCTCGAATCCTCCGCCATTAGTACGCGAACGAGCCGTAGTATTACATGAAGTACAAACGCGGTCTAATGCGCCGTTGGATCGAACAAGACAAGAAGGGACCTCGAATCATTGGCATTCGCTCGCTGCTGATTGAAGGTAGAAGGGACGGAAAGCTAGCGTCATCACTAGAGCTTCACATGGCGGAGATGATCGACATTACGCGCGGGCTTCGCATGGGTAAGAGACTCTTCCGAACCATAGAATAAAATGGGAGCAGAAAATTCTCACCGGAGCGATAAGAGCGATGCGGATATGACAGAGCGGTGTTCGGGGTTTTTCTTTCCTTCCACTTGAGGGACCTTTTCTACTGGCCAGGGTTTATATTGTATGTGTTCCTACTAGCGATGAGTACGTCTACTTGAGTGTTGAGCGCACGCAGGACTTCAGTCAGGCCTCCTGGCGTCATCAGGCAACAACCGGTTAGTGACGGCATGGGAGTTTTGTTATCCACTTCCTACTCGCGAGAGGTTAATCTACTTCGGTTTTATAGCGCCGGACCTTGAATACTAACTTGCGTTGTCCGTGAATCCACGCGGTTTCCGGGTTTCCGGGTGGATTATGATGGGCCCCCTAAGGGATTATTAGGGGACCACATATGAGTACTGAGTATTTTTTCTTAAAGAAAAAAGAGACAAGATTGTGGAGTCTGAGGAAGTGGAGAGTGAAAGAGGGGGGGGGAGGAGGAGGCAAGTTCCAGCTCGGAGGAGAGAGCGGGGCTATGGGTGAATAAACGAAATCCAGTGCGTTTTCTCGACACGGATGACGAGGAGTTAATTGACAGATGGGAGCGGGACTTGAAGACATCGAGGTTTGAGCAGATGGATGGAAAGAGTAACAGAAATATGCTTGCAGGGGACCTGGGGTGAAATGGTAATAGACTTTCCATGTGAATCCTAAATCCTCCCCACGCTAAATGCATGCACTCCCAATTTTGTATATTTCTAGCTGGGATGCATACATTTTGAGACTTGTTCACAAGCAGAAGAATGTTTGCTATGTATCTGTTTGTACAAGCTTGACGATGACAACGAGGCAAGGAAAGTTGAGGACGACGAGGGAGGGGACCAAGGCGAATATGCCCGTGAGGGTGAGGCAAACTGTAACGCCGGTGTTAAAATGGTCTGTACTTTTCAGACCTCCTCTCACCGGTCTTCATCCAGGCTCCTTTGTCTACTTTGTGTCCAGTGTGTTCCCTCTTTCAATGTTTGGAACTATAGCTCTTTTTGAAGGAACTACTTTTACATTGCAATGGACCCATTTTAGAAATGCTTCCAGAAATTGATTATACAGAGCAGCTTTTGTATAGGGTAGAAGTTCATATGTAGCGGTATATTGTTTGATATTTCTTGACCATATTGGATAACTCCTGCGTGAAATTTGAGGGGCATATTATACAACGCCTTGACCTGTGCAGTACGGCATTAAATTCGACTTCTCGGCCAGTGAGGAGTTTTACTTTGCAGCCAACTTTGACGGTCGTGGGTTCAATATCGCGACCTCGCCACACCTGATGAAAGTTCAGGGTAATTTTCAATGGGGTTTGGGTTCTAGATCACGGCTTCGCCGCGTATTATAATCGTGGGAGGGTCCAATATCGCTGCTTCGCCGCTTATTATAAAGGTTGGAGGTTCTATATCGCGGGTTCGCCGCGTATATAATAATGGTGAGGGGTTCTATATCGCGGCTTCGCCGCGTATATTAATGGTGGGAGGTTCTACATCGCGGCTTCGCCGCGTATTATAATGGTGGGATACTTGCTTCTATAAGGGTGGAGGGTTCTATGTCGCGGCTTCGCCGCGGATATCTTATAATGGTGGGAGGTTCTATATCGCGGCTTCGCCGCGCATATTAGGGTGGGAGGTTCTATATCGCGGCTTCGCCGCGTATTATATATTAGGGTGGGAGGTTCTATATCGCGGCTTCGCCGCGAATTCTATAAAGGTGGAGGGTTCTATGTCGCGGCTTCGCCGCGAATTCTATCAGGTGGAGGGTTCTATATCGCGGCTTCGCCGCGTATTATAAAACGGTGGGATATCTTATAATGGTGGGAGGTTCTATATCGCGGCTTCGCCGCGTATATATTAGGGTGGGAGGTTCTATATCGCGGCTTCGCCGCGAATTCTATAAGGTGGAGGGTTCTATATCGCGGCTTCGCCGCGAATATAAAAATGGTGGGATATCTTATAATGGTGGGAGGTTCTATATCGCGGCTTCGCCGCGTATTATATAAGGGTGGGAGGTTCTATATCGCGGCTTCGCCGCGTATTATATTAGGGTGGGAGGTTCTATATCGCGGCTTCGCCGCGTATTATATAAGGGTGGGAGGTTCTATATCGCGGCTTCGCCGCGTATTATATAAGGGTGGAGGATATTAGGGTGGGAGGGTTCTATATCGCGGCTTCGCCGCGTATTTTATAAGGGTGGGGGGTTCTATATCGCGGCTTCGCCGCGAATTCTATAAGGGTAGGGGGTTCGTAATGGTAGAGGGCTCTATATCACGGCTCTTCTCATTGCTGCTCACTCTTCTCATTGCTGCTCACTCTTCTCATTGCTGCTCACTCTTCTCATTGCTGCTTACTCTTCTCATTGCTGCTCACTCTTCTCATTGCTGCTCGCTCTTCTCATTGCTGCTCGCTCTTCTCATTGCTGCTCGCTCTTCTCATTGCTGCTCACTCTTCTCACTGCTGCTCACTCTTAATGGTAGATGGCTCTATATCGCTGACTCTTCTCATTGCTGCTCACTCTTCTCATTGCTGCTCACTCTTCTCATTGCTGCTCGCTCTTCTCATTGCTGCTCACTCTTCTCATTGCTGCTCACTCTTCTCATTGCTGCTCACTCTTCTCATTGCTGCTCACTCTTCTCATTGCTGCTCACTCTTCTCATTGCTGCTCACTCTTCTCATTGCTGCTCACTCTTCTCATTGCTGCTCACTCTTCTCATTGCTGCTCACTCTTCTCATTGCTGCTCACTCTTCTCATTGCTGCTCACTCTTCTCATTGCTGCTCACTCTTCTCATTGCTGCTCACTCTTCTCATTGCTGCTCACTCTTCTCATTGCTGCTCACTCTTCTCATTGCTGCTCACTCTTCTCATTGCTGCTCACTCTTCTCATTGCTGCTCACTCTTCTCACTGCTGCTCGCTCTTCTCACTGCTGCTCACTCTTCTCATTGCTGCTCGCTCTTCTCACTGCCGCTCGCTTTGATGATCTAGAGGTAAGGAGGGAGGGAGGGCCGAGGGAGGGGGCTAGACGCGGGCGGGAGGGTGACTACGAAACCTGCCAGTTAGAGGTACTTCCACAATTGATTCTCCAATTTCCTAAATCATGTTGCATCGTTGTGGTTGCAGCGAGTACGTATCTAATTTCTAAATAAGCAATAGAGGAAATCCTGGAAATGGAATGGCATGAGACTAGAAATGGCAAGTGGGTTGAATGGATAAAGAGGGCAGGACACGTTACGTGTATAGAATCAAACCAAAATCTGCCCTCAAACCTCACACATACAAGTGGTACCCCCGAACCTTCCCCATCCCCACGTTCACAATCCACTACCTACCATCAACGCGAGACCGAACCGTGGTTTTTCACGCGGCCCTAACAAAGCCCAAACGCGGCCTGATGCGCCGATGGATCGAGGAAGGCAACAAGGAGGTTTGAATCCCTGGTATCCGCTTGCTGCTTCAGGAAGTGAGAAGGGTCGGAGAGATAGCTTCGTGACTCGTCTTCTACATAGCGAAGAAAGCCGACATACACGTGTGCTCCACATGGGGAAGAAACTCTTCCGTATCACAGTATCGACTGGAAGAGAGGAGGATTGTATTGAGAAAGTTGAGGATTGTTTTGGGCGGTGGCTGCTTTGTTTTTCCACCTGCTGGTATGTTTGGGCAAGATGTTTTGTTTTCACCTGCGAGATATTTGGTTTTGATATAGTTGCTTTTCCAGTCAAGCTGTTTTTTTTATTTATTTATCCCTCTCCTTTTCTTTTACTTTAGTCAGGCCTCCCGGGTCATCTGGCTCCAGCGGGTTATTGACAGCATTGAACATGGAGGTTCTTCTGCGAGAGGGTTATCACCGACTTTTCCACTTGCGAGAGTTTTCATATCATATTTTACAACAGGCCTTGGCCTGAATCCACCCGGGTTTCCGTGTGGCTGGCTCATAATGGTCCCCTTACCGGCACGGCATACGAATAATGTGTTTCTATTCAAAAATAATAATAATAATAATAATCTGTATCTCTCAGGGCTTAGCGGATAAGGGCCAGCACAAGTAAGAACCAATGTTGTCGGCATGGAAGTTGACAGCATAAATCGGTCCGACTTGGCATTTTCAAGGCTCATTCGCTGTTGCCCTAATAGTTTATATTACTCACTATTTTCCCCTATATTTCATTCTAGATAATAGCTTCCAGTGCGCAAGGGATGATGATGCAGGCATTTACCGAGGCTTTCTCAACTCAATCCTTCACCGACCTCTGAACCACCATTGAAGTAGGTGGTGCTCATCGATGACGCCCCCGACGACGAGCGGGTAAAGGAGTATCAGGCAACTGCAGACGGTAAGGTTGTCGGATTTCTCCTAAAAACAACCAATTATCCAACTATGAGTGGTGATATCTTGGCCGTTTTGTGTAAGTAGTAGGTGGCATGATGGGTTGCCTCATCACCCCTGCCATATCTACAAGACAACACCGTGCAGGACGAGCCAGACTTGATCGAGCTGAACAACCAGAGGGTTTCCGTCGTCGGAGAAAACAGCAAACGACAGATCGGAACGTGCAGATCGCAATGAGCAGAACACCGATATCTTGACCAGGGCGTAGCCGGAAGCAGGTGAAGAAATGGCTCTTCGCATATGAGGGAGGAGTAGAAAAGAATGTATTCGAATGCTATCTATATAAGAAAACTGTTCGCGCGCTTGATTGATTTTTTTATAAAAGTAAGGAAACCCATCGACCTTAAATATCCCACTGACATATCCACCGAGCAGTTCACACTTCGCGTGTTCGCCTTTTCGCTTTTGTACTCTTCGCATGTTCGCCCTTATGCCCGCGTCATCCCATTACCCATGTTCCAACACGCCCTCCTAAAGGGATGACGCCCTCCGAGTCCATCATACCCTCATTCCTGCTTGCTCTTTGAGCTCGTTCAGTCTAGGACCTGTCACCACTTTCGTTAGCATGTCCGCCGGATTCTCGCTGCCTGGCACCCAATGCACCGTCACACTCCCTTCCTCTGCGCATTCCCGGATGAAGTGGTGACGCCTTCGTATGTGCTTTGTCCTACGGTGGAAATCCGGGTTTTCTGTCAGGGTGGCTGCTCCTCTATTATCGGTCCATATTCTCGGTGTTCGATCTTCTCCAAGGAACTGCATGACTTTTCGCAGCCACATCCCATCCTGTACCCCCATGCTTAAGGCAATATATTCTGCTTCCGTTGATGACAAGGTAGTGACATCCTGCTTTCTAGAGGCCCAAGATACTGGTGAGTCTCCCAGTTTTGTCAGAATACCAGTAGTGGCCTTTTCTTCCAACTTCTCTTCCCCTGCATCACAGAATATGTCTATCGGAGCTTTCACAGTAGGACCAAGCATGATCCCCTCATTTTTGGTGTATAGCAGGTAGGCAATTATTCTTAGCGCTCTTCTCATATCCTGCTGAGTAGCACTCTTGGTTCTGACACACAGCCGTTGGACAGCATATCTAATGTCCGGTCGCCACATACGAGTGATAAACAGCAAACATCCAGTAACTGCTTGGAAGGCTTTGAGATCGACCGCTGTACTGAAGGATGAGCTATCGGCTGGTAGTTCTGAGTCGGAGGCGAATGGGCTACTGGCTGGTCTGGTGACTTTATGGTCCTGGGCTATTTTTTCTATAGCAGATACTCCTGAGATAATCGCCCCCTTATTACTCCATCTAATATTCATTCCTAGGAATCTCTCTGGCTTTCCTCGTTCCTCTAGAGTAATATATTTACTCATATATTCTCTCCATACCCCCTCAATCTTGAGAGTTTGGAATGCAGTAAGCAGATCATCCACATGAACAACAATGATACTTCCATCACTGATTCTATAGTAGAGACCTGGGTCATCTGAGCACTGCTGGAAGCCTAAGCCTTTTAATAGGTCATCCAGTACCCGGTTCCAATTATGGGCCGCTTGCTTAGTCCCATATAGTGATTTTCGAAGTCGCCAGGCTCTGTGCCCGGTGGCATGGATGTCTCGCACATATAGTTCCTCCTGGATAGGTCCATTGAGAAAAGCGCCTTCGATATCATATTGGCGTATAATGAGGTCTCTGGTCAGTGCAAGTATTATGAGAATGCGCCAACTTTCCTCTCGGCA
This sequence comes from Terfezia boudieri ATCC MYA-4762, assembly GCA_003788615.2. NCBI lineage: Eukaryota > Fungi > Ascomycota > Pezizomycetes > Pezizales > Pezizaceae > Terfezia > Terfezia boudieri. Next base: position 17,391 of record ML121604.1, on the reverse strand, counting down.
AACTGGAGCATAGGTTTGGTGGAAGTCTACTCCAGGCCGCTGGGTAAACCCTCGAGCTGTAAGTCTAGCTTTGAATCTCTTAGGGTCATTTTTATCTCTTTCCTCCTTTTCTTTTAATACCCACTTGGTATCTACTACTCGCTTTCCTTCTGGTACATGATCCACCCATTCATATACTCCATACCGTTCTAGCTGTTCTAACTCTCGAGCTTTTGCTGCTTCCCAATTTGCAGCTTGTGAAGTAGAGAGAGCTTCGGTCATAGTTAGGTGGATCTCTTCTGGAGTAGAGCTAGTTGCTTGAGTTCCAAGCCATACCGGGTCCTCTGTTAGTCGTTGGGCTGCTTTTCCGGCTGTTGACCTTTGACTTCGCCTTGGAGGTTGAATAGCTGATTGCTCTGGAATAGATATTATAGGAGCCTGCAGTTCTCCTAGTAGCTGCTCATTGGCTTCTCGTTCTGCTCGCATTTCTTGAAGAGCATCTGGTCATTTGTCTGCATATTTGCGCCATGGTGATGAAGGTACTTCTTGGGCTATAGGAGTTGCTGGTGAGGTTTGTTGTGGTAGTGTATGTATTTCTGGAGGAGGTTTGGAAGAAGGAGTCTTGTGAGTGCTTTCCGGATAACTTCCTGGAGGAGGTTTAGAAGAAGGAGTCTTGTAAGTGCTTTCCGGATAACTTCCTGGAGGAGGTTTAAAAGAAGGAGTCTTGTGAGTACTCTCCGGATAACTTCCTGGCAGGATCTGATGATCAGGTGTTTTTGGTCGAGCTATTGGCTTTTCTGGAGTGGTTAAGATACTGGATGGTTGGATGAGTATTGGTAAGGTACTCTCTTGAACTGGGATTGGGTTCTTTGCTGTACTAATTTTTCTAGTAGCGGTATTTATAACTTTATAAATACCGTAAGATGGAGTAAATCCAACTACTCGTGCTTTAGCAGCCCTATTCTCTAGCTTTCCATGGCGATATGTGTGAATATAGACTGGTTGTCCAAATGGCCGGAACCTTGATCTTTCTAGTTTAATATCTCTTGATGGGAGAATGATTTCTAGTGGTGCTTTCCCATTTAGTGCTGCAGCTGGAAGTCGATTTTTCACGAATGCGCTATAGTCCATCGCTAAGGACCAAAGCTGTTTTGGGAGTTTTCCGAGGTTGGCTCGTATCATGGTAATAATAGTTCGATTAGCTTGTTCAGCTACTGCATTGGTTTCGCTGTGGTAAGGGACTGTAGGTTTAAGGCTAGTCCTATGAGTTTTAAGCCATTGGAGGAACTCTTTTGAGTTGAATTCTCCTCCCCAGTCTGTTCTCAAAGAACCTACCTTACAGCTGGCTAGTACTTCGAGAGTTGGTATCATCTCCTGCAAGGTACCTGCTGCATCTGCCTTTTTTCTGACTGCCTTAGTCATAAGAAACCGAGAGAAATCATCTACTATAACAAGCATGTATAGTTTTTGCTGGAAATCTGGTACTGGTAGAGGTCTGCATAGGTCTGCGTGTAGTAGTTCTCCAACTCTTGTTGTTCGTATTCTATGTGAATGGGTCATAGGCTTTGTTATTTTTCCTTTGATACATTGTTCGCATTGTATCATGGAATTGCGCAGAGAATGAGGGACTTCAGGAATATAGGTAAAAGCTCTGAAGGGAAGGTGTCCATACCTTTCATGCCATTCCATCTCGGTCAAATTCACTTCAGCTTGCTTTAATCTATACAAATTTCCTTCTTGCTCCACTTGAATTGAGATATCTCTTTTCTTAAGTTCGCCTTTTCCTTCATGTAGAAGAAGAGACCAGCCTTCTCTAGCCAGAGCTGAGAAGCTAATAATCTTCTTTGGAAATTCGGGAATATAGAGGACAGATTGGAGTGTTAGATTATGGGTTGTGACAGCTCCTTTATGAGTTGAGGAAATAGAGCCTGCTCCGGTCCTAACAGGCTGTTTCCATAGTTCGGGCTTGGTGAGGTCATTGATGTCGTTGGTTATATGGATGGATGAACAGGAGTCGACCCACCATCCCTTCTTATCTGACTCTATATATGTATCGATTGCAAAGTTGAGTGCGGTCCATTCGTCCTCTAGTGGTACTTCAGCTGATGTAGTTGTAATATATGTCCGTGCTTTGTTTTGATCTCGCTTCTTGGTCCGACATTCAGACTCATTATGAGAGGTACCTGGCCACCCTTTTGATTTGCAATATCCGCAGCTTTTAGTGGTACTAACGAAAGCAGAAGGAGGGTCAGGCTTTTCTTGTCTATTACTTCCTTTTGCTCGTTCTGATAGTTCTCTTAGTCTTAGGACTGTTGTAGCATAGGTAGGATCAGTGGTGCCCGCGGTAATATTGTCAATAATATTTTGGTAGGTGGCAATTCTTGGTAATGTGGTGAGAAGCATAGTTGCTTTCCAAGCATTAGTATTGCAGAAGTTTTTGATACCTGCAGCTAGAGTGTCAGTGCCTGCTGTAGTGGTAGCTGTGTTGATTCGGAGTAGATTCCATTTACCTTCGAAGGTGGTAATATGGTCGGCAATAGTGGTTTTTCTATCGTCAAACTGGAGAGCTGTAATATTGAGTAGAAGAGCAGACAGATGCGTTCTTGTTCTGCCTTCATAGTGTTCTTTGAGTATTTTCCACGCTTCGGCTGGAGTTTCGCATGCTTTGATAAGCGTTTGTGCTTCTTCTTCGCAGTTGGCGATAATAGTAACGAGCGCTTTGTCGCATTTTGTCCGCCATTCTTCCGTTGTAGGGGTGGGTGCTTCCTGTTGGTCTTCTGTGACCACTGAAGCGAGGTTAGCCAGTCGTAGGATTCTGGCCATACTGGTTACCCAAGAGTGATAATTGTCTTGGTCTTTCAAAGCTCGAGCGACCTTTGGAGGTTTGAACATTGAGTCTGCCATTATAGCTGGTGCAAGTGTGCTTTAATCGGGGTGAATTTGATCGGGATGGTGGTTTGGGCGTTGCTCATATAAAACGTCGTGTTGCTACCATGAAGAAATGGCTCTTCGCATATGAGGGAGGAGTAGAAAAGAATGTATTCGAATGCTATCTATATAAGAAAACTGTTCGCGCACTTGATTGATTTTTTATAAAAGTAAGGAAACCCATCGACCTTAAATATCCCACTGACATATCCACCGAGCAGTTCACACTTCGCGTGTTCGCCTTTTCGCTTTTGTACTCTTCGCATGTTCGCCCTTATGCCCGCGTCATCCCATTACCCATGTTCCAACAGCAGGTAGGGGAGTTTCATAATTAGTATTTTCTGGGTTTGCCTTTCAGCTTGTACGTTATCCCTGTCGCAATCTGTCGTGATCCATCTTTTTTTTTTTTTTTTTTTTTTTGAGTCTGTACGTCTGTGGAGCCTAAGGCTATGAGACGGTCCCGTTCCCTCGTCTCAGAAGACTCGGTACACCCACGGGACAACGGGCTGCATAACCGCCCAGCCTCCCGAGCCTACGAAAAGCGAAATAACCCCTGCCTCCTCCGCCACGCCCCTTAACCGGCCTCATCCCCATGTATAGAAGACTTCCCCCGCCACTTCAGTTACATCTACTCCGCACAGATCTCGCTGGAAATGTATATCCACATCCCGGTGGTGGTCATAATCCCCGTCCGTGATGGAAGGTAATCTCTCCTCCTGGGCTTGCAGCTCTCCCGCACTATAAAAATTCACGCAGTTTCCCTGCTTTGTTTATGAATACAATAGAGCCATCCTTCAACATTCGTTCCGTCTTTCTACTTTCATCTTTATTTCTGGTAGACGACAAGGTGTCCCCATAAGGCGGCAGGACTGGGTTACAACTATCCAGAAATGCTCTTCCGGCTCATGCGCTTTACAGACTCCTGCTAATTCTTCCATCTAGACCTCGAGCAGTATCATTTTGACCTCTCCGGTCTATCCACCCCTCGCGCCACCACCCTATAACAACGAAGAAGCAGGGGGCCCAACTGCAGGTTCTTGTTGAATAGTCAATAAACAGCATCAGAAGCCGTTACATGACGACCATCGCTGGCCTCAGTGCGTGTTCCGGTGATGGGAGGCATAGGAAAGGGGGATAATAAAAGTATATGAGATACTTGTTAAGAAGCAGAATGGTGTAAGATTTTTATCTTCTGGTTCAAATAACGCATTGCTCACATGCAACCCCAATAAAGGGATCCTGATGAGTCACTCAGGAACCTGAAAAAAAAAAAAAAGCGGATTCAGGATACCCAAATTAATCTGCCAGGTCCGGCGGCTATGTTCAACCTAATCAAAATGAGAATGAAATCAAATCAAATGAACTCACGCATAAGACCAGAGGAACAAAATCTCCCATGTGAAAGTTTAACGAAGGACTTTCGCACGAAATTCGAAGCTCCGGAAATGATCTCCAGGCTGAAGCACCGTCTGCTCTTCCAGCAATGATTTTCTATAAAAAGCCGAAAAATGTTCCACTAAATCGCATGAGTCTCCATCCTCCTCTTCCTGGACCCAGATGGTCGGTCAAATTACTCCCATCCGTTGAGAGTCATGAGCGGGGCTCTTCGCGCATTGACTGCCAGACAAGAAAAAGGATGTGATCTCCATCTTCTGTGTCATGTCGTAGAAGCGACATGTGCTGGTGTCGGGCTGGAACGGTCAATGAAACGAGCGAATGGTAATGCGTGCAGTGGACACTGTATGAGCCCCTTTCATTTTACTACTGCCATAGAACTACGCAGGGGAGAAGTTCAGGTTTATTTAAAGATATTCCTCCCCTTAATGTCGACAAACGTATATGTATCTCTACTTTCACATCCCGTGCCCCAATTTATTCCACTTGTTCTTTTTCTTCTGCCCCTTCTCTCTCTTTCATCCTTCTTCTGCCATAGGCAGAGGTATTAAAAAATTGTCTGGTTGAGGATATCAGGCACCTGCTATACTCGATTCCTAAATAGGCCCATAGTAGCCTTAATAGGACGGGCTGGCTATGTGGAATATGTGCACATATGGGTCTCATGGATGCACCCTCCGAGGTGCCGTAATACCCTGAGAGAGGTCCAACAATCTGGGAGTAGGTTCTCTGGGAAATCCTGGTACTACCATTCAATATTGCATGCATGCCAACTGTGTTGTTATCAATAGAAGATCTGTGCAAAACTTGGGTTAAAACTTCTCTCTTTGCAAAAATTTATTGGAATAAATGTTTATTTACGTGTATACTAGTAAAGATCCATGACATTATATTAGACCCACCCGCCAATGTCGAAATTCTCCATGAATTCGAGTTTATAACCTCTCTGAGTCCACATATTCATATAATAAATGTTTCCCTGGCCACAGTGGACAACATCGTTTCCACAAAGAAAATGTTCTACTGGCGGGAAACTAGTGAGCATGTTCCACACTGCCATATGTGGTATGCGACCATACCTGTAAAGTCTTGACATGAAATATATATGCGAGCTGTAGCATGGGCATTTAGATACCAGTTGGTACCCATCGCACAGGGAAGCAGCGTGTGAAATCTTTGCTTACAAGGCTTATAGAGCTCACGATTCTTTGTCGGCCCTGAAGAGCTCATCTCTATCGAGCCTGAGAGCTCATCTCTATCGAGCCTGAGAGCTCATCTCTATCGAGCCTGAGAGCTCATCTCTATCGAGCCTGAGAGCTCATCTCTATCGAGCCTGAGAGCTCATCTCTATCGAGCCTGTAAGCTCATCTCTATCGAGCCTGTAGAGCTTACGATTCTTTGTCGAGCCTGTAGAGCTCATGTCTATTGAGCCTGAAGAGCTCATCTTTGTCAAGCCCTGTAGAGCTCTTTCTATCATCTTCTAAAGCCTTTGGTGGCCGTTTATCACCCTGGATCGCACCAACCCCGTCAGAGACATGCAGTCATCGTTAGATGGACCTGCTGGGAGCTGTTAATTGTCATAATGTGAGAAGGAAGAGGCAGATCACCAAGGATTTCTCTGTTCAAGAGGACTCGGACCAAGAAGGTACGGTCATAAGGGTGAGGAAAGGTAAACCGATCCCACCGTTTGCTGAAGAGAGGGCTGCTTTTGCTTCTGCTAGCAGAGTAATATGTTTTCCTAATCCCAGTGCCAGTCCCAGTCCGAGGAATGTGAGGGCAGCCATAGGGGAGCTCATATAGCGGCAGATCCTGAGCAAACCTGGAGATCATCAGTCGTTTATTCCTTGTTCAGTTTCTCCCACTCCTTCTATTGGTTTCTTTAAGAGTCTTTTGCCCACCCCACTGACCCCAGAAGCTATACAGGCCGTTGTAGGGGTAATCTCAGCAATATCAACCTACTGACGGTCGGAAAATCAATCATTAACCCGCAAGAAGGCGAGGAAGAGGAGGAGAACGAAGAACAGGAGCAGGATAAAGGACCTCTGGAAGAGAGTCCTCAGAAGAGCATATTAACAAGCAATAAGCATGCAAGCAAAAGCAGTCAACCTCGATCCAGCATACAGCAAGCAAGCACAAGCAGCCAACCCCGATTGAGCATTCAGCAAGCAAGCCCAAGCGGCCAACATTGATTGAGCGGTGTTTATCGAGCGGTTTTGGATCCCTGCGGTATCCAAACTTATTTGTGGACATATCCTGGCTTGCCGTTCCTGTCGAAGCCAAATCCTATTAAATCGCCTTGATTCCGTGTTAGTCCTACCTGCCGATATATTCGGCCATTGGAACGTTCATATGGCTGGCCCGTTTCCTCCAGATTCACAGACTGGACGTCGGTATGTTTGTTTGGCAGTTGAATGGATATTTCGTTGGATGGAAGGCACTGCTACAAAGGATGCTTCACCAGAGTCAGCTGCGGAGTTCTTATATGACATCGCGGCTACTCGTTTTGTCCTCAGTCGTTACAGCTAGACAATGGCACTCACTTTGTTAATCCAATTTTGCGCTATGCAGGATTCTGAGGATCAAACATCATCTATCCACGCCATACTACCCCCAATCAAATGAGAAGATCGAGGCAGGCGTCGGAACAGTGAAGACATTGTTGAAGTGAGCAATACAGGAGGCAGCGGAAGGTAGGAAGAATACAGGAGGCAGGCGGAGGGTAGGAAGGTAGATCAAGAGAATAACATCCTAGGCGTAGGTGTTGAAATAGATGAAGGGGTGGTAGAAGGCATAAGAGACGGGCTGCAGCAGAATGCACCTGACATTGTAGAAGACCCGACTACAGAAGAGTCTATATCAGTATATTGGGCACCCATACTACGGATGGTGTTATGTGAGTTTAGTTGCATCTAGCGAGCGAACGGGAGTAAGGAGTATTTAGAAAAAAAAAGGTTTTATGGGCGTACCGGTGTACCCCCCCGCCCCTCCCCTTACAGTAACTGGCTACTCCCCGGCTACGTTGGCGTTAGGCAAGGAGCTACGGATGCCGTTTGACTTGGGGGAAGGTGGTAAATACCCCAAAACGGATGAAGGGCACAAAATGGTGATCAAGGAGGATCGGGTGGTTGTCAGGCGGGATTCTGGGGTTGAGGGAGTTGAAGGCGGATGATGAAGATGTTGGTCCTGGTCCTGTTATAGAGTTTGAACTAGGTCAGAAGCAAGTGCCTCAACCACACCCAAGCATGTTTACGCCCTCTACACCACCGCAGCCAAAGGCCACCACAGTCAGGAGTAGCTGCTCCAGAAGTTTCGGATTCAGATAAGAACGAAAGCGAGGAGGTAGTGGACGAAGAATCAAAGATCTCATGAAAGAATGCAGAGGAAGATTGGGAAAAAAAGATAATTGGCCTTAGCATACTGGATAGAGGGGGAACCTAATTGGTGTGAGGAACAGGAGGGCTTGGAGTAGGAGATTGCCAGTTTGAAAAAGGAGGCAAGGAAGCAAGTTTTTTTTGCTTCAAAATACTCGTTACTCCTATTCGGTCCCACAAGCAACTTCAAAAACTGCAAACAAAAACAAATCACGACAGTGGGCATTATTGTGGACCATCGCCTCTCCTTCAAAACCCCATGTAGTAGCTTGAGCTGAGAAGGCAAACAAAAGCCATGAGTCCAGACCTATTTTCACTTAGGGATCCGAACTATGGCTTAAACCATCAGGCAGATCATACCCCAGGTTCAGAAACATAGAACACACAGAATACCAGGTCCTACACAAGTTATGCGGTGCTTATCACGGCAGTTCCAGGGAAAAGCTAGGCTTCATAGCCAATGCCGAATCCCTCGAGTGCAAACTACAGTATCTCTCCACCACCTGGGCAGGGAGGGCAGTTCAAACAGGGAATCCTGATACATGCGAGATGCTCCCCAACTCATTCTCAAACCCTCATGACACTCACCACCTCCTCCTTCAACATTGCCACTCCATCAGACCTCCCACTTCTGAGTTTCGGCGACTGCATCCGCACTGGTGAGTGACATCAAAATAGATGTCGGTATAGTCACCTACATTGCCATAAGGGATGGGGTCATCGGGTAATATAGGAGGGGCTGTAGGAGGAGGAGGACCTTTACGGTTAACGTGAAGTTTTATTTATTTTTTTTCAAGTCTACACGTGTGTGGAGCCTGAAGCTATGAGGCGGAACCGTTCCCTCATCTCAAAAGACTCCGTACACCCATGGAACAACGGGTCACATGAACATCCAGCCTCCTGAGCCAAAGGAAAACAGAAATAACCCCTGCCTCTTCCCTCGCGCCCACTTGCTGGCCTTCATCCCAGTCATGAATAAGACCTCCGCCGCCACCGCCTGGTCAGGCCCAGTCTTGATAATAAAAGGAAACGTACCCCCTTCCGCTCTATTCTCCCACTTATACCAGATTTAGGCTCGAGAAGAACGTCTCAACCAGATTGCCCTCGTCCTTCACCTTCTTCAACTACCTCCCCCCTCATCCATTCTACTCCCAGTTACTCCACGGTTAACGTTAAGAAAATCCTCTACGTAAACATCAAAGAATTCCTATTGAATGATCGTTTTTTACTTCCAGAAACAGACTACAGTAACTCATTTCTCATTTTTATTACAAAACGACATGAACTTCATAGTTGAACCTATTGACAGGCTTCTAGATGGCTGACTACCTAACTCCACCCATCAACCTCGGTCCAATCCAGCTAACAAATTCTTCGCACTACCTTCCATTTGGCTGAGTTAGTATCAAGATGAAGAGTCAGATCATTGGGAAGATATAGAAATGCTATGGAGGCCATGGTAACTTTTTATTTTCAAACATGTCAGTCATCATTAATAACGATGCAAGCTATGTATATTAAGGAAAACTATAACCATGATTTTTTTTGATGTAGAAGGTTGTTCATAAAGCTCGCATATATATATTCCATGTCAAGGCTCTCCATATACAGTCCCTCCTCAAAAGAAAGGGCGGCAGAGAAACAACCGATCAACACGACATCAACAACCCACAAATGCCCATCGCCTCGGAACTCAACCTCAAAACCACAACAAAAACAAAAACTCTGTTCACCACTTTACCATCGACATAAGCCTTCAGCCTACTGTCGTAGATTGGGTTCCTCAAATACCCTTCCATCTTGCCACAGTAACCACTAGATCCGTCCCCAACTCGTAAACATTTTTATCCCACCCGGATGAATGACAAAAGGACCCGTCCAACGAGGTGCAAAAATAGGATGCTAATCTCTTCCCATCACAGTTAGATTCTCTCTGCCACACCCACTGTCAGAGGGTATGATCGCCGTAACCTTGAGGGGTGTGGCTATAATAATATCTGACAGTGTGGTGGGTCTGTCCATGCTCAAGTGGTGTTGAATGTGTGGCCATTGTTGTGTTGCTTTTGTATCGTTGAGAGGCGGTGGCTGTGGATGACACCGGTGACTGGGAATTGTGCCTTGAGTGGTGGATTGACCCTGTCTTCCTTCCCAGGATTATCATTTTCGATTTCATTTTCGATTTTCCTTGGCCAGCTTGCTGTTGCTACAGTCGGGCGGAGTGACTTGAGGGTGAACGGTGTCAGTGAACTCGCTTTCTGGCGTGAGATCATTCTTGGCGAGTGGAAGGGGAGATGTGGGAGGTATCGCCCTCTGGATTAGCTGCTGATGGTGGGCTGAGTACTGAGCAGGCGAGTCCATGATACGAAGCGGGCGGGAAGAATTGCAGCCTAGGTTTCTGGGGTTTCAAGGACGGGGGAAGTGCATAATGAAGACCCGGAACCTGATGAAATTGAGATGAGAGATAGAGCTCAGTGAGATCGTGCGCGGGAGCCTTTGTGTCGTGGAAAGTGTCGTGGAAAATGTTCTCCGTGGTTGAAGTCTACGGTAGTGGTGTTTCTACCTTCCCACTGAATTGCTTTCTCAGAAGGTCATATTGGGATTTCTCGTTGGTATTTCCACTTCCATCTGATATGGCCTTCTCATGTGTCCATGCCCCTTCCAGAAATTGGGACTCTCAGCTCCCCTCGTAGTTTTCCAACCACTTTTTTGCATTCTCTAATCTGGTAGACAGTGGTAGTCATTGCTGCACATAATCTCTTTCCCAAAGCATATTCGACTTTCCTTCCACATACCCGGCCTCCACAGTATCAGCTTCCCTGTCCGGATCTCCTTTGACAAACCCACCAAAGGTTTTGCCGGATCAGCTCAAGCTTATCTCTCTAGATCTGCCACCACTCCAGTAAAAGCTTTGAGCTTTTTGAGCTTGATATCCTTCGATAATATAGCTAGTGGGTATTATGACTTGACTGCCTGTTCGTCGAGGCTGGTTATTTGCTTGTGGATGAATGCTTCTTGTGTTTGGTGGCTCGCTCGATGTTCAATACTTGCTAGTAGAAAAAATATTTGCCGAGATATATTGCTTGTGCTCGCTTGCTGAATTCTTGCTCGATTCCTAGCTTGCACTTATGGCCGATTGCCTATTAGTATGTTCTCTACGAACTCTCTTCTGGAGCCTGCTCCCGGACTTCCTCGTCTTCTGCTGGGTTAATGATTGACGCTTCTGACCGCAAGTACGCTGATATTGCCGAGATTCCACCAACTACAGCTTGTATACCTTTTGAATTGGCTAACAGACTCTCGAAGAATCAGAGACGCCCAACTGGGAATATGTTGCTGTCCTTGGGGACTCAAGGTTTGCTAAGTATCTGCCTCTACATGGGCTCCCCGCACCTTCCTCGGACTGGAACTGGCACTGAAACTGGAAAAGCAGCACTATTCCAGTAGGAGAAAAAGCAGCCCGCTCTTCAGCAGACGGTGGGATCGGCTTACCTTTCCTCACCCTTATGACCGTACCTTCTTTTTCCGAGTCCTCTGTAACAGAAATACCGTTGGAGATCTGCTGCCTCCTTCTCACACCAACACCATCAACAGCCAAAGCAGTCCTATCTAACGACGACTGCAAGTCTCTGACGGGGTTGGTGGGATCCAGGTTGATAGAGGGCCCCTACCCTAAAGGCTTGAAAGATGATAGAAAGAGCATTACAGGGCTCGACATAGATGAGCTCTTCAGGCTCGAGAAAGATGAGCTCTTCAGGATCGAGAGAGATGAGCTCTTCAGGCTCGAGAAAGATGAGCTCTTCAGGTTCGAGAGAGATGAGCTCTTCAGGCTCGAGAAAGATGAGTTCTACAAGCTCGACAAAGATGAGCACTTCAGGCTTGACAAGAAAGGGGTTTCAGCCTCAATAAGGAATCGTGAAGAATCGGGAGCTCTTCAGGCTCGACAAAAGATCGTGAGCTCTTCGGCCACGAAAGGAATTGTGAGCTCTACAGGCTCTGAATAAAAGCTGCTTCCCCATGTGATGGGTTCCAACTGTGATGTAGAAGGTTGTTAGTTCTATCTAACTGCCTATGCTAAAACCCGCACATATATTTTCCATGCCAAGGATCTAGGGGTATGTATGGTCGCATACCACATATGGCAGCCCCACACGCATTGCCTTTGCTCAAACATTACTTAAACATTGCTTATCCTGAACTCGTAGATATGCTCTCTACCTAGCGTGTTCTTGAAATCCCATTGTAGGGAAACCCTGAACTTCTTTTACCCTCCACAAGAATACTACTTTTGGAGTGGGCTATTGTATTGTGAATAGTTGTAATGTCCATGTTGTGGTCCATTGCGGAATTGCATGGCCTGTCCGGAATGGCATTCTGGAGGCAAATTAGGTTAAAACAGAGTCCATTATTTTATACGTAACAAAAGCTGGAACCATCTATTTCACTGTGAATAATTTCAGAATATCTTTGAATAATAGTACTATAGTATAGGCCTTGTTCTTTCCTGCACGCAGTAAACTATCATCAACATGTGCGATAACATCAAATACATCATGTTACGAAACCACTCTTTTCTAATTATTATTTCTGCCCACAATAAAATATAGTGCATCATTGCGTTGCTTTACTTTCCATCGTAACTTAAAGGCATGCAAGACAGTGGTCACCGGTTGTTCAAAATTTATGCACGCATTACCAGAAAATGTTTCACTTGCGCTTTGAGATGGAGCGGAATCCAAGTCCATTCCGGTATAAGCTAGTCTATTCTGTAGTCGACTGAGTATCATAGTATCTATATTACGGTACTTAGCCAATATAAATAAATAGTATTTCGTTATATGTACGTGTTAAATAGACGTAAAAGAATACATAAACGTACAAGCTAGGGAGATTCCCGAGTTAATAAGCTAACGGGGGATGGAAGATCCAAACCAGAAACAACGTTGTGAGTTGTTATGTTGCTACAACAGGGCAAGTAATTGGTAACGAAGCTGATGGGTGAATATTTCTTGGAGTACCTATGTACCAACATCGTAGCTATATTTCACCGTGTCCATGTTCCACTTCATTATTATTACCTCCAACTTTGGTCTTTAGTTGGACCCCTTTTTTTTTTTACAATACCGCACCATGACCTCGACACTTTCTCACTCCATAGGAGAGTCATTGTTGGTACGCAATGAAATTAGGAACTTAATGTGAGCTGGAAATCTTCAGATCCTTGCTCCCAAAACAGATCAACTCAATAGGCAATAGCGTTTGAACGTTTGATCACTTATATGGTCCTGCAGTATGTGGAGTCATTCTTTGGCTCGCCCCAGATGTGTAACAGACAGAAATCCCGCCAACTTGAATCTCTGTTTCCAAGGTTATGCTTCGGTGAAAAGACTATGCATTACTTCTGGTAAAGGAAACGTCGGAGTCAAGGTGGCTGGAGGCTTAGGGGGACTCAGACCATAGTGGAGTCCTGGAAGGTACAAGAGGCATAGAAGGAATTGTGAATGGTTTGTGGTCCTGCTCAGGGCGTTCCCTCAACCTATCCTTGAGCTTCTCCTCAATTTGTAATTCGTAAAATATCCTCTTTCACGTCGAATTTGCACTCTATCCCTCGAGTTAGTCAGCACACCGAACAAGATGAGATCTAGCGAATGTTTGGTAGTTTCATGCCAAGACCAGTGAGACTAAATGTTTGGCGGATTCACGACAGACACCGAACAAGATGAGATCCGGCGAATGTTTGGCGGATTCACGACAGCACACTGAACAAGATGAGATCCAGCGAATGTTTAACAGCACACACCGAACAAGATGAGAACCAGCGAAAACCTTCTTGCCTAGATGGTATACCCACCAGTACAAGATCCGGACGGGGTCTCCGTTCATATCCCACGTTGGTGGGCGGGAAAAGCGCAGTTGGGACCGAGGTCAAAAACATCCAGGGTCCTAACTGTAATGGACAACCTGACTCGGCTACTGACAAGTAGCTTCATGTGGTTCATCTATTTCTTTACGGACCGTCATGGGTTTTTCTTCAATTTTTTCAAAAGAGCCACGGATGCACAAGCAGGAACAACGGAACTTCATTAGCCTTTCGGAGCGGAGTGATATCATCAACTGAAGGAGGACGTGTTTTCCAAATAGGGAAAAGCTCGACTGCTTACTTTGCATATGGATGAAGTTGGATAGAAAGAATGCAAGGGTTCATTTCTGCATAAATGCTAATTTTGGAATCCCATAATAGGCTCCACAGATGCGGAAGAGGCTAGAAATCCAATCATTTGTTCGTTGGGCATAGAGGTGGTTAAGATAGATTGGTGAGGTGGTTGAAGAGAGATTTTTGAAAAGTGACACGAAGCTGCTTTCTGAACTGTGTCGGAGATGGGTCTTCTTTCAGCTTGCCCCCCCAAAAGCGGCTATGCTAACAACAAGAATAAGGATGGAATTATTTAAATTGATGCCCAAAGGCGATTTGTCACAACTCAAATTCCGGTGGGGTGGCGAACTAATAATCTTGCTAATGATAACTCAAAGTAGATCTTATCAAATTCTACAAAACACCAGAAGACGGCCTTTAATTCCGGGCCAATGAGAGCGATTCGCATGGATTAACCGTATTTCGGTTACGAGAAAATATTTGGACTTCTGAGGAAGATAATGCGTTCTGGACATGGCGATTTTTTGTTCTAGGTATTTATGGTATTTACCAAAGGACGGGAGCTACATGAATTCTTATTATATTTTATTTCCCCACGGAAACCCAGGCATCCTTCTCATCAGCTAACGACCCGATATTTTACACCCTTTGAACTCACCATTCAAGTTGGAGGGAACTAATATGCATCATGAACCCAAAGGCAAATAAAGAACCACGTTAATCTGCCAGGTCAAGAGCCGAAAGGCAAAAGCAGGTAGGTAAAAACTAAAAACAAACTCAAGAGCCGATTGGCAAGAACAAGATGACTGACAGCGAGAAGTAAGACTCGGAATAAAGATCTCAAGTGACGCAGAGCCCCCATGCTGTCCTTAACCGGCTGTTGGCCGGATAACCCTTAGGGGTATGACTGAAGCCCGCGCCTAACAAACCCCCAAAAATCAAATAACAGAGAATTTTTCCGTCAGCTTCTACTGTCGATGGTGCGATTCAAGCAGCTCTATTTGATTGAGTTGGCCTGGCAACACCCCTAGCAACACCCTGGGCCTATCATCCAAATGCAATGCAAGCCAAGGCATATTCTTAATGTACCGCACACTCTCAGTCTCAGTCTCGCTACTGTTGGAGCAAGGGCGGAAAGCTTATATGGGCTCTGCTGCAGCCGGTCAATCAGCTGTATGCAATCCACTCGTTGATGCTGGGGTCTCGCCGTTTAAAGTTTGAGACCGATAGATTGGGTACTGCAAAATATGTAAATTCTTGTAGGTCTGGAAAGGTTGGGTTTTTTTGACACTTCGAGTTGTTCCTCCGCGATTTTTTTCTGTCTGGAGTGCAGTTCACTTATTGATGCTGGAGACTCCCGTACTGACGTTGAGATTGATAGATTAGATACTATAAAATATTGAAATTCTTGTAGGTTGCTTTATTTTCTTTTTTGACACTTGGGGTTGTTCCTCCGCGGCTTTTTTCTGTCGGGAGTGCAAATTTACCTTTCTCAGGTGTTGCAATGAGTCATTATGGCACGAGACTAACATTACACACACCGATAAAGTTAGCAATTTTGGAATATGGCAAGTTGATAGCTGGTTTAACTCCTACTTTGCGAATTCGTACCATGTTATGCAGTTTTGCGGCTCTGCGTTGCTAAAAACGTACAATCTAGATCTATGCTATTTAGGAAGGTGGGTTCCCATATAGGTACGTGGTTTCCCGCATAGGTAGTTGGAGTGGGCTCTGAGAAGATAATCGTCCCACTTACTGTTTTGGGGAGAGGATAAGGAAAATTTCTATACACATATATATATATATATATTTATATATAAGAGTCCTCTCTGACAAGTCCTCTCTTCATCCACCCCATCTTCTTGCTACACCAAGGATCTTCGACGAAACTCAAAGTCTCTCTACTATCATCCTAGCCACTTTCAATTTCGTCACCTACTCCTCAATATGAAGTCCTTCACTACCCTCGTTGCTCTCACTGCAATTGCCATGACAGGCATCCAAACCACAGCTGCACCCAACACGGCGACGGTGGCTCCAGAAACCCAGGATCCGCCTCTCAGCCAGTGTGGTGCTGCTGTAGAATTCAACCTCCGACTGGGATCAGCTCACCAGCTAGCAATCCCTGGCCCTCCTGACTACTGGTGTTGTGATGTGAGTAGCCCTTACTGTGCGGTATAGATGATTAGGATTATTAGCTAATATGTGTCTCCCAGGGTTATACGGAGGAGTACCATTCTGGAAGTGGAAAACGCGTGTGCTGTAAAGCAAGTGATACATGCTGTGGAGTTGCATCTGACTCTGTCTGGCTGTAAGTATTTGACAAACTTATCTTTGCTTATATGTAATATCACGAGAGTAAGTGCTGACAATTCTTGTTCACAAATAGAGTACCTGGTTATCTCAAGTCCTTGAAGCCTGTGCATCCTGATGCAACCTTTCTCAAGACAGGTGGGAATTGTGATGGAGCATGCCAACCATGTACTCTTCTTCCACGAGTATGTTTTGTTCCTGTTTGCTCGGTTTGGATATTTCCCCTAATTAGCGTGAACAGGTCAACTTCCCGGGGTTTGCTGCTCTCAAGAGGAATACATGTTAGATCAGCTCCGACTTGGTTGAATTTGCTAGGTGGCCGAAATCTCAAAAGCTCGTTCAACTGGTCTCTGGATATTGGTTTTCTCCTCGTATTTCTCTACACATTATTTTAATGTCCTTAACGAAGAGAGTATTACAGAAGGAGACAAGAAGGAAATACACAAAGGATTTAAGGCAAGACAGGCTAAGTCTCCTAGGCACTACAATAGTTAAATGAATGTTGTAGGTTGGAAAAAAAGGGCAAGAGAATTGGCGGAAGAAAGTAAATACATAGCCTGGTGTGTAGGGGAACGTTTCTTTGTATCGTGTATGCTAAATCGAAGTCGAAGATGGGAACTTTCCTTGTTGTCTGGTTGGCAGTCAATGATTTTATATGATTACAGATAGGTGGCAGCCGTCAATGTATTCTTATTCTCCAGGTGTATCACGTCCTGTTCCATTCCAAGCTGAACCACTCCCCATTAATACCACACGCTTCGACGGCTCGCTCCCTCACGTCAAGAAGTCCTCCACCAATGCCTGCCTGCCAGTGCGCACGTCATAATACAGAACGGTCGTCACCTCACCATTGACTCTCCAGATTTCAGTTTTAAAAGGGCTGCGTCCAGCGTAACTGGAGTAATTTCAAATTTTCATATTCTAAACGGTTCCGGTTGGTGCGAGCTCGGGGCACATAAAAAGTCGACACATAGCGGGTTCCCCAGCTCACCACCACCACCGTTCGACGACGCTTCAAAGAACCGGCAGTAACCCGCATATAGCACCGACCCCTATAGGACAGCGACCGCCGTATGGCGGCGACCTCTATAGGACAGCGACCTCCATATGCCAGCGACCTCCGTATGGCGGGGACCTCTATATGCCAGCGACCTCCGATGGCGGCGACCTCTATATGCCAGCGACCTCCTCCGATGGCGGCGACCTCTCTATGGCGGCGACCCCTATAGGACAGCGACCTCCGTATGCCAGCGA
>ML121603.1:151026-164423 GCA_003788615.2 Terfezia boudieri ATCC MYA-4762 | reverse complement strand
CAGGAAATGTCTTCACCAATTCCTGATACAGCCGTCAACACTATGAACAGTTGCCTGTTTCATAAGTTTATCTCGTGGAGAACCCGTCCATTACGGAAATGTACATGGTCTCTCTGGAACCTGCCTATATAGTTATCTAAAAGAATTCAATCGTGGTCAAAAATGATTCATAAGATAGGACATAAACTTATAAGATAAACTTCTTCTAGTATAACAAACATAAAGAGCTGAAACCTACTAACAGTTATCTGTTAGTCCTAAGTTTAAAGAATAAGGACAAAGTCTGTTAAAGTATCGTCTTGTTACATGACGATGGAAACTCCGAGTACATCAGGGTTAATACCCTATAGGAAAAACATAACAAAAACTAGCTCTGTGAGTAAAGGATTGATATTGATATCGGTCAGTAAGGTATCTCATGGTCTTTTCAATTCCACCATGAGCTATTGCTTCATGTGCTTCATTTATCACTAGTTTGAGATAGTTCTTACCTTCGATATTGAAAGTACTAGATAAAACTAATCTCCATTGTCCCTGTATGTTCTTAACATACAAAAATCCATCTCTTTTCCTATGATCCTTTCGCTTCACTAGTGAATCATAGTGTTCCTTCCAAATTGGACATACCTTCATATACGCTTGGTATGCTACTTTGATTCCTTCTCCTTGGTCGATCTACTGAATAATGAAGTAGTCCTTGTCATCCTCCCATCCATCACTGACGTGCTTGTCATCAATGAGCCTGTTAAGAGTTAGCTCAATACAATAGTTGAAATCCTAGATAGTAGACTTCTTCTTCTCGCAAGTGGCAGAGTTGTGTCCTGGGAGTTTGTAAAAGTCACAGCATTGCCTGAAACCTCTGTATTTTGGCATGGGAATAAGAATTGGTAGTTTCTCGATTGCTACTTGCTTTTGGGAACGAGTAGTGACTGCTGCAGTTTCGATCTGGATTGCATTGCTGCCGCTTACTACTGGAGGTTGTGGAGGATTCCACGGTTGTTGAGGTACGATTGGTGCATTCTTGAGAGCTTCCTCTATTTGGCAGTAGGTCATTACTCCATTGGAGGTCTGGAAAAGCTCGACTGGTGTAGGTTGAGGTGGAGGTGGAGGTGGTACGATGACAGTACCTTTGGACTCTAGTTTGTCACTTAGCTACTTAACTATAGTCCTGAGGTGTTCCTTCCTCTTTATAAGAACTGTATTCAAGAAGATACAGGTCAAGCTGCCATGTCCCTCTTCTCCGCAAATAGCACACTGGGTAATAGAAAAATATCTATTGCCCATTTGGTGAGAGCTTCCATGTGCTAGACAATAGTAGTCTTTATAGTAGGACCAATGTTCCTTGCAATGTTGTAGATAGTGTGCGAGAGCAGAATCCAATCTGAATGCTGTTTTGATTTCGATTTCGGGAGTAGAAATATCTGGTGCCATTGCCTCCGCTTTTGCTTTCCCTTTGGATATTTCTTTGAGTTGTTCCTTGGTGAGAGGAACAAATCCATCAAATATTTCTTCTGGAATTTCCGTGAGGGCCTCTACATCCAATGAAGAGTCCTCATCCTTCACGATGTCATAATCGGTTTCCTCGGTTTCTGTCTGGTCCTCGTTATCAAGGTAGGGGCAAGATTTGTGGTGTCCTGCCACTTCCGATCTTCCACGACACTTGTTGTAGTCGCAGTCGACATGCTTGAAATTGATAGCTCTGCGAGATACCATTTTCTCTGGAATAATAAGCTTTTCTTCTGGAGTAACTTTCCGAGAGGTAGTTATAGTGTTGGTATAAATATGAGGAGGATAGGTAAGGTTAGGAGGATCGATGTTGGTGGAGATATAATCGTCCTCTGTGGTGGGAATATCCTAATATTTATCCTTCCTGGATAGAGCGTCTGCTATCAAATTTTCCTTTCCTGCGGTATGCTGGATAGTACAGTCAAATTCCATTAGATAATCTTGCCATCGTCTGAGCTTTTGGCTAGATAGTGCTTGAGTGTGGAATGTAACCAATGGTTTGTGATCGGTAAGGATTGTAAATTTGTGACCTCTCAGCTGAGCCTCGAAAAATTTTAATGAGTCAATAGTTGCCAATAATTCCTTTTGGAAGGTGGGATAATTTAATTGAGCTGGATTAAATTTTCGAGAGTGAAAACAAGATAGTCTGATTTGATTTAATGGTCCTTGGCCGATCCAAGATCCCAATCCTACATCACTTGTATTACATACTAAATATTTTGGATCAGTAGACTCATTGTTCCAGGGTTTTAAAACATGTGGGGAATTTACGAGTTCCTTTAGTTTTTCAAACGCTGTATTATAAGTGTCTGTCCATTCCCATTTCCTCGTTTCTCCCTGTAGTTCTGACAACGTACTTGTGTATAAAGCTAGATCTGGAATAAAACGACTCAGATAATTGACAATTCCCAGAAAACCTCTTAATTCCCATTTTCTCTTTGGAGTTAGAAATGTCAATATGGTGGTTCTTTTCTTTGGATCTGCGTGGAGTCCATCTGTGGTCAATATATGACCTAGAATTTCCAATTTAGGTATGAAAAATTGGCACTTAGTTTCTTTGAGATAGAACTTCTCATCCTGTAAACGTTGTAGAACCTTCTTGAGAACTTCTATGTATTCCTCATACGTCTTAGTAAAGATTATGATATCATCAATATAAATTATTATATCTTTATAAATCATATCTTTTAATATTTTATTTATAACTCTGATCATAGTAGCTGGTGCATTCCAGTCTCCTTGTTGCATAACTCTACTTCTGTAGTACCCTCGGTGGGTTAGGAAAGTGGAATGCTTCTCTGATTCCTCATGATTTCTGACGTTAAAAAATCCGTCTGCTAAATCTATTTTCGACCAAAAGGATTTTCCTGCTCCTAGCTCAATAAATTCATTTATATCTGGTTGGGGTACATGGTTAGGTTCCACTGGTAGATTCCAGTCCTGATAGTCATTGACAAATCTGGCTTCTTCCAGTTTATCTCTTTTAGGTATAGTGAACATAACTACCGCATTGGTGTCATTCTCAACTCGGTAGATTCATCCTGTTTTCTCTTCCTCAGTGATTTTATCATTGATTTGCTGGGTAAATCGATGTCCTGATGGTCTCCATTTTGGTAACCATGTGGCTCCAGGCTTGGGTCTGATGGTATGGTTGACCTTCCTTAAGGGCGGTAAATCCCGTGGTATTTCCTTAGGAAATAATTTGGGAAATTCCATTACTAGATTAAATTCCTTCTCTATAGATGAAACAGCTGTTGACAAGCCCTGTTCATTATCGGTATCTTCTGCATCACTGATATTTTCCCAATTCTCTGGTTCACTATAATCTGTAACTGATTCACATGATACTTCTAGATACGCCGATCTTATACCATGTTCCATTGTGCTGGATTTCTTCCATGTGCTTAATACAAACCTAGGAATATCTTCCAGTTGGATAGTTACTGGTTCCTGGTGTGCAGGAATAATAGCACGGACCTTGGAAAGAGCTGGCTCTCTCAATATCATGTCCTATTTTGATAAGTGCGTTACATAGAAGGTACGTTCTACTACATATCTTATCCAATCTAATGTTATTGTACACGATTTTTCAATGGTTGCTTTGCAGCCTTTGATAGCTGTACCCAAAGATACCTTCTCAATATTCTTTATAGGAATATTGTACAAGTGTACAAACTAAGAATTAATTAGGTCTTCTCCCTTCATTTGGAGGTCTACCAGTACTAGAGCGGGGTGTCCATTTGCTCTAACAAAAACTTTATTGTAGTCCAAGGTCTGGGCTGACAAGGGTCGTTCCTTGATTTTATCCTTGCTGATTTTCGATGCAGGTAGGCTTAAATCCTGTACCGCAGTATGCATGAGTACTTTATTTTGATGCTTCCTGCAATCCTTGTAGGAATGACCAGGATTCCAATACCATAAACATTTTTTATCCCTGATCAGTTGCATTTTTGTTTTCTGATCCAATTTCTTAGTGATAGTGTCCCAATCTGAATCCTTACGCTTTTCGTTGTTGCTTTTGTTAACAAGCTTGTTGCTGGGATTAAAACCTGATTTTTGTCGATTATAATCCTGGCGAGGATTTCGATCCTTATTGAACGATTTTTTAACGTTGCTTTTGTAGTCCACTTGGTGTGTGTGGTAGGGCAATATCTTTCTTTGACGCTTCATATGACTCTGCCTGGTGTACCAGCTAATCATATGTCCAATCCTCTTTAATTAGAGGAATTAGAGTGGCCGACATATATGCAGGTAAATGATTTAGAAACTTCCTTCTCTTGACTTCCTCTGATATCAACTGCGTTCCGCTTTTATCGATTAATTTAATCTGCATTTCGGTGAGCCAGTTGGTAAACTGTTTTATTCCCATATGTCATCCATCCTTATATAGGGTGGCGGTTTCCTATTGCTTCCATAAAATATCCTTGCTAGTGGATGGTATCAGAAAATCTCTGAGTACCAATATAAAGCCAAAGAATTTTGCATCCTTCTCTTTATCTCTCAGATACTGGTTATAAGTAACCAAGGCGCTCCCCTTAAGTAAAAATCCAATAATTTCCACAGCTTCCATACTCTCCAAATCAATTCCTTTGATTTTCAACCACCACTGAACTGCTATTACCCACGCATCATAATATTGTGAGTCTTTAAATTTCTTGTCATTTCCATCCAGTTTCTCTAGTGCATCCAGTTTGATTCCTCTAAATTTCTTTGAAACTTTATGGCTTCCAGTGATGATCATGCCAGTGGTAGATTCCCATTGTTGATGTTCTACCGATTTGCTTCTCCCTGTTATTCTGGCTGCTGGTTGACTAGCTACCGACGATGCATCATCTAAATCAGAGCTATCATCTCTGCTATCATCTGGATTACCTTATCCTGCCGCTTGTTGTTGTGGACAGTCTGTTCCAGTTTCTTCTTGTTCTTCTTGTTGTCCCTCCTCACCTGATTCATCTGGAGGAGGGGGAGGAGGATTGGAACTTCCTGTTCCTTTTGCTGATTCTTTTGCAGGTTCTTTACCTTTGTCTTTATTCTTCGGAGTTCTTGCGAAGGCTCCAGGCATACCTTTACTAGGATTAAATAAATCCTCCATGGTAAGTGTACTCTTTTCTAGATGTGTTCCACTTAACATAAAGGTCATAATATCATCCTATTCCTTTATCATCCAATGTGGCTCTTTCAGTAGAGGCATGGGTAGTTTCCTTAATTCTTTACTTAGAAAAGCATTCATTTCCAACTCTCTTTCCTTGAATGGATATCTTGTTGTCCAAAGATAATGCTTGATTGCCGCTTCCATTAAGACTTTGGTATCTTCTGGATGATACTCTTAAGCTATACCCAATGTTTGTACAAATTTTAAAATTTCTCGCAAATCATAGGTATGCTAGTCATAGAATTCTTCTGACGCTGGTGGTAGAAGAAGGCTAAACTTAACTCCATATTGAGATTGTCCTTCATAATCTTATTCTAGATAATCTTCCTGATTCTTTATTTCTCCTTCTATTATAGAATCTACAATTCTCGTTTTCTGTGGAGTTTGATTAACTAACTTTTGGATTTCGTCCAGTAATATAGTTAATCTCCTGGACTTCTTTGTCCTTTGGCCAGTCACAGACGCCATTATGTCTAATACTGCCTATACTTGGAATTATGCTACAGTACCAATTACTACTCCACAACCTATTGGACCTGATCATTCGATTTGATCATCTAGTTACTTTTCTGCTTTAGCACCTTACTGTGCTGGTGGAGTTGTAGCTGAATATATATATGATATCCGCTCGACTGAGGATACTGTTGGCTCGATTGCTTGCAACGATGGCAAGTCTGAATGGAAGAGTCCTAATTCGTTTTATGGATCTGATTCCTCTGTATCTACTGTTCGCGATTCTAGTTTTGAATCGTCCGCCAAGCATGTCACTTTTTCTGATTTCAATATTCAGGTAGACGATGTTGGTACCAAGACTGTTGTTGCAATGTCTGGATCTGAAAAAACTGCTACTGAGGGGGAATTATTCTTTAAGGAGTTGGCGGTTATTGAGGAGGCGATTCGTGAGCCATGGGATTATGATGATTGGCTGATTGGGCCGATTGTTCCTGGGACTTGGGGTGCCGGTTTTTCTATGATGTACTACGTTTATCGATATAGTTGTGGGACTAGTTGCTAGGAGTGCAAGTAGATTTGTCGAGTATACTGGGAAAAGTGTATGGAACAAGAGTGGAATTGTTTAATGTGGAGTACTACTGCCTGTTAGAGCTCTGCTTAGCTTACGTCTAAGTCTTTCTGTTGATATACTGCCATTGAGAGTCTGATATCTCGTTGAAGGAATATATTGTTCTAGCTAGTTGAATTCGATATCGTTGATATACAGTCGGATTCGTTTACACTTGCATGAGTGCAATATAAAGTATCCTAAGGTTGATTACTAGTAGGCCTTAGATGTAGAGGGTTTATTTAATAAAGATTAACTTTGGATATTAAAAAAAATGTAATGAATGATACTAGACAGTAGTCATTCGGTACCATTTATACAATCTATATCCGCTTGGGGACGGATGTTTGTGTATGCCGGTTCTGCTGAGGGATTGCCTCAGAAGGGTAGGTTGATTACTAAGAGGGGGTGTTCTGTAAGGAACAATAATATAACAGGTGTAATCTTCATTTGTAATTATACTATCTATCTGATCGATGCTGTTCAGGTTGTCTGAAGACTGATGGATTCCAGAGGGGATCCAGCAGCCTTTATATAGCTGTTCAGAGACCCTAATGACTAAGGAAATACATAATGATGGTTGGCACACCTCCGGAGGAGGGTGTGCCATACAGGAGGGTGTGGAGCCCAAGAGGGTGTCCAAGAAACGGCAAGTTCCATGGAATTTACCGTGGCAAATTCCATAGCCATTGAACTACCGAATCCGGCAGTTGCTGAGGGTGGGTGAAGGCTAGCCCTTTGCCCATGAATACTAGTTACATAATACTGCAATAAATATAGAAAATACAGGCTATAAAATACAAAACAATAAGCTTCCTTATTATACTCTACCAAAGGCAAGCGGGTCTCAATTCAATTACCAGTGGTTATTGAAGTTCCTGATAATGAAATGGATAGGTGGAATTCAGATTCAAGTTTATCTTCCTCTTCTGATTTTATCTTGTCTATTATTACCATTTCTACACCATTACCCATATTATAAAGGGGTATAACCCCTCATACCCCCCATTCCTCTCTCAAAATACATTCTCGGAGGTCTACCATTCATATTCCTTCAATTCTATCTACTCCATACCCTCGTATAACTAGATCTAGCTCAAAATAAATCTAGTAATAAATTGAGCCATATCCTGTTGGTAAGCCTAATCCTAGTGATGGATGGTACTATAGTATCTCATCACATCAAATACATAATACTTCTACTAAACATAAAATAAATAGTATATCTTTTAATATAAGTATCCTCTAAAGCATAGTTACCAAAAGAGGTATCTAAAATTCTAATGCAGTTTATCCAAATGCTATCCACAGCACAAGAAGTTAGTTTAGTAAATGTGCTTTTGGGGTAGGGTGAGAATGACCCCTACTACTCCAATTGGAGGAATGGGGTAGAGAGGTGAGCTCAAACTAATAGGATAACAGGGAAAAAGCAGCCTGGTAATGCCCTGTGGGTACAATTCAAAACATATGCCCAGCAGGAGATATGGCTTCTAGCATCAGAGATTGCCCTGATCCAAAATGGATCAGGATCAATTAAAAGAGCAGCAGAGACTGCTCTTAACAAGATTTTGCAAGATGTGCTGAAAAAAGCACGAGATACCGAACATAGGCATACATTAGCCCAAGTAGCTAACCTGGCTGCTAATGCCCTAGATATTCAGTTTGGAGGTGCTAATGTAGCAAGGTGGAATACAGACGAGAATCCTAACAACGGCTTCTAAAAGCTAGTTAGATTATTTCTAATTGACCCAACTCGGGGGACTGAGATTCAGGACAATACAAGTCGGGAGTATAGATAAGACGAAGTACCAAGCAACTGTATTGCCATTTTACGATCAGCATCTCTTCTGGAGATTGTCGATAAGATCTGTGAAAGAATCCCTGCTAGGAGGAAGGTGCAGGCGATTTATGGGGTACTAGACAATTCAAATCTACCAAACACGATTCCTCCTGCCACTTATCTACAATCTGACGAAGAGGTGCAGGTATTTCTGGAGCTAAGCTCTGCAAAACCAATGCAGATACAAGTTATCTTATATAGGGATCTGGATTTAGTAACTCTAGTAGTAGACAGTCTGCCTCCAGATGATGGTCTATACTTTGCAGTAGACTTTTTGGATGCTGTGGAGGAGTATGTGGACCCAGCTGAGAATTCAGACTCATTGAGTCGGAATCTGGCCAGTTTCACCAAGCGAACCTTCCCTAGAATATGGAAAGGATTTGAGGAGCAGAAACTGAAGATAAGAATGAGAATCAAAAGACAGAAGAGAGCTCTATGAGCCATGAAGAGGCAGGAGCAGGTGAAATTCCTAGGGGAGGTGATTTATAATTTAGGTTTAGAAGAGTGGGGGATCATCCAGGATCTGCAACCCCAACCAGGAAATGGCAGGGAAATAGTACTAGCGAGGGGACCTGCTGCTACAGAAATAGCAGTAACATAGGCTATACTCAGACCAAATCCTGCTGCTCTGCTACCAAGTGATAACAATACACGCAGGATGATAGAACAAGCAGTACATAATACTAGATTGAGGGTGGCTAATGAGGCATGGACTGCCCTAATTTAAGGATGGTATGCGTTGGACTGGGGGGCCACGCGGGAGGGTCTGTATCATAGGAAGGGTCTGTATCTGGGGTCTGTTCATTTTTCTTTTTTTTGGGGGGAGGGGTACAGAATTTTTTATTTTTTATTTTTTTTGTAAGGGATTTAATTAGCAAGTTATTCTTAAATAATTGAATTAGATGCCCTACTTTGGAATAGTTCTATACAAACCGCCTATGCAAGTCTTTTCATCTACAATAGCTCGCAAATTATCCTCTCAGCAAGCTACCTCAATTGGGTAGGCAAGCCATAAACAGAAGGCCTCTCAAATGATAGCACCTGTTGAAACTGCACCAGTATTCACAAATAATATTATATTTAATAATGAGGTAAGTGCGTGGTGATATTTTGGTTAGATTAGAGAGGTAATTCTGACGTAGAATGACAGCAGTAAGTCCAATTCGAAGGTGGAAACTTCTATTAACACTGCTGTACTTGCACCAGGTATTGGAAAAGGAATGTGAGCCTTTTCGGCTATTCCTGATATTTTGCAACCTTTTGCCAGTACCACACAAAAGATTGTGACCAACTATATATTATACAGGAAACCTCTATTAATACTAGGTGAAGTACTCCTTCTAATTCTGCATACCTGGCGCAAGGCCCAAACAGAGCCTCACTAGGTAGAATAAGTAAAGGCAGTTGATACTTTTGTATAGTACCCAATCTGATTTATAGCATTGGATTGCTAATTTGAAACAGCTTAAAAGTATTCATTCCCGAACAAGAGCACATTTGATATGTGAATATCAAGCAAGTATCATGAGGGTGTATAGTATTAGTTAGTTACCAAAGGAAATAATGAAGATACAGGTAGAGCACTTACTAGATAGAGATCGGTTTATTTGCAAGCAAACCAGCTATGAAGTAGGTTGGTCAGATGGCAGACACTCTTAGGCTCTAAATATGCTAATATTATTGGCTGAGAAGGAATTTAGGGGACAGTTCCAAGCAAAGGAGATCATTAATATTATATATTAATGGTATTTCCAAGGCACTAAGATGAAGGGAAATAGAGGCCTGAGTTTTCTGAATAGGATTAATAGTGTCTTCATATGCTTTATTGCCTCAGCTATGCATCACAGTTTGAAAGTATAGAGGACGGGGGATTGTAATCCTATTATCTAAGAGTTTAAGTATAAAACTGCCTAGTGTAAGTTATAATAAGGAATAAAGGGAAACCATGACTAACGTGAAACAGGCACTTATGAGAGGCTAATGAATATATAGGAGATTCATCCGAAAGCAATATAGGACCTTATTGTGAATAACATCAAGGCCGACCTAGCACGTTGGATTGCAGCTCAGGTAAGGCTTGTAGAAGTAGAACCAGTTAATATGCTACAAGTCGAAGATGAAGGAGGATATGAGGCAGAATTGAGAAAGGAGGTAGAGTACTCGTATGAAAGATTAGACGTGCCAATGCAGAAATACTGTCACGAAGGGAGTCTACTGAGAAATTCATTAGTAGAATTAGTAGGACCATTAGACTCGGAGATTGATGAGGTACTAGCGGAGACAAGAGATATAGATGAGGAGGAAGGGGAAAGTGACTGAAGAAGTCAGATATTAGAGACAATGGGTTTTTCTATGATAGCTTCAAGATTGTTTGTATCTCCGTGGATTATATTATCTTATTAGCAGTATTTCTGTCTGTATTATTGATTTTGAAGTTAGATTTCTGTCACCTTTTATTTCTGTTTCCTTTTATTTCTCTTATGTATTAGACATTAATGGCATCATGGGAACTTGGGAACTTGGGACAGGGCTGGATGTAATTTAGTAAGAGGAAAGAGAATACATTACGTTAGATTTCATTTGTTGGTATTTTGGAAGGTCTGCTGTTGATGAGGAGTTCTTTTTATTTATAGAAGATATGTTTTTTAATTAGGAAATGGAAACCAGGTTTAAGGGAGAAACATTTGTATACATGGAGAGTAAAAGGTCAACTGAGGAACGAGATGAGTCAGATTAGAAACATATAAAAGACAACCATAGAATAGGCAAGTTATGAGCATGACGTATCGGTTTAGAAGCATTCGAAAGACAAACCTAAGATGGAGGAAGTTAGCAACACGAGGCTTCGAATTAGAAACATCAGAAGTGCTATTGTAAGATGGGAAAGTTAGAAATACAAGATGTCAGATTAAAAACATCAGTAAAGGCAATTGGAGGATATACAGCATAGGAAAGCAAGGGCTTGGTTTAGAAACATCAGAAAGACAAATGTGAGATAGAGATAATAGAAATGCGAGGTGTCAGATTAGAACCATTAGAAAGGCTTTTGTAGAATTGGCAACTTATGAAGGAAGGGCATGGGAGAATGAATACCAGAAGGGAGATGAGGAGATGGATACTATGAGAGAAAGAGATAGAGCAGCAGTAGTGTAACAACAAGAATGATAGATGAAGGGTATTTGGGAGGATAAAAAGAATAAAGGTATGTTAGCAAAGTTAATATGCAGTAGAGGAGTTCTAAAACGCAAGAAGTCAGATTGAAAGTATAGAGAAGCAGCTAAAGTAAGCCTAACGTTAATAATATTAGACGTGGTTATTGTACATTCAGAGAATAAGAGAAAATATAACTGCATCACAACATTGAGTTTTGCTATAGGGCATTCAAGGTATCTGAGGTACCTAATGTAAACTATTTAGTTGCTAATGCTCTACTATAGTTTTACCAAATATTCTATAGTAGCATTATCAAACTTATTCCAACAAAGTCTCTTATATGAGATAGTAGGAAGACTATCCCTCTTAATACTATATCGAAGTCAGAGGTACCCTACCTCACTATCAGTAAGCCTTATGCTATTAATGGCAAGCAAGTTCCAGAAGAAGTTGCAACCTACTTAGTATAGAAACTACAAGGTATAGGTAGGTTAATATTATGTAAGGTTATGGACAGTGTATAATTATTACTGTAGGCTTAGTAATCTTGAGTTTTGGGAAGCTTAATATAGGTTAGAGATAGTTATTTAATATAAATAGAGTTTTTGGGGTATTAGGAGTATTTTGAAGTTAAAGGTTAATTTTTTTTCAGTATTATATATATGGGATTAATTGGGAGTAATTATTAAGGTAAGGTTGTTTTGTTTAGATATAATATTGGAGGGGTTAGTTTTCATATTATATTCCAGCTCATATTAATTAGAGATATCTTGGTTACTTTAAATTAATATATTTGTAGAATTAGGATAGGTAGAATTTATAGAATATAGATATTGATCCGATAGCAATAATGAAATCTAAATCATATAAAAAATACAGACCTAATACAATAGGAACTATGATAAATTAGATATAAGATTAAGTGCTAGAAGTAGAAAGTTAAGAAATAGTGTAAATAAGTCTATAATAGAAGAGGCAATCTATGATAGAAGAGGTAATATATAATAGAAGACACAATTTATAATAAAAGAGATAATTTATAACAGGAGAGACAATTTATAATAGGAGAGGCAATTCGTAACAGAAGAGGCAATCTATAATAAGAAGAACAAGTAATAAGGAGTGAAATAAATAACAACTTCAAACATATTTGACTAAGGCTTAGTGATATGCTAGTCAATTATCAATTAGCTAGTGAGTCAGGATGAGTTGGTTTGAACATGATAGGTGCTGGCTCAAGTTGGCATTGGAGTAGGTAAAAGGATAGTAGAACTCATACTGACTTGAGCCAATATATATACTAGTTAGTATTAGAGTATATTGACTAAGAGCTATCTACAAAATCAAATGTCTATCTAATATTCTATATTAGCCTATTAGAATTTAACTAAGTTAGTAAGAAACCAGGTTGACAAGTATAGTACCTTAAAGTAGAAGTATTAAAGAGAGAGAAAAATTAGATAGTAAGAGCAATTGTCAAAGGTACAAAAAATAGTAAAAAAACAGAGAGACTAGTAGAGTATTTAGTACTATAAGAAGAATACTTAGATGAGGATACTATATGAGAACTTAATAAGTACTTTAAGGGAATAGTAGAAGAATTCATAAAGAAATTTTATAGAAAATATATAAAGGTAGTTAGAGATATATAAGTTAGAATTTAATATATATAGAATAAGGAAATTAAATATATAGTTTTAAGAACTAGAAACCTAAGAGAAAAGTAGTATTACAGATACTGAAACAAGTTCTAGTATAAGAAATCTTTTGGCTAGTTAATTATTAAGCTAGTATAGTAGCTCCATAAGTACTAGTCAATAAGCTAGCTAGGAATAGAAGTATTATCCAAGCTGATAATATATATAGTAGTAGGATGCTACTAGTAATAATCAGTAGTATATTAGAGATAGAAAATCCTCTTGGATTAGTAAGCACTCTTATATCTTTTATAAGATAAGATAGCTAAAGAGTAAATAGCTAAAGTAAGTAGAAGTAAGATTTGGATATAACAAAACTTATAACTAAGGACTAGCTAAAGGCTAGTTTAAGACCTACACTTGTAGAAAGCTACCTATCTAATAATAGATACTAGTATATTAATCACTTACCTATATATAAGTATTAGTTAATATAGAATATTGGGGTAGATATTATAGTACAAGTAATAGAAGTAATAGCTTAAATAT
>ML121603.1:133120-149846 GCA_003788615.2 Terfezia boudieri ATCC MYA-4762 | reverse complement strand
ATATAGCTATATATAGACTTAGTTTATATATTACTTTCAAAGGAAGTATTTCAATACAAGTATAGAAATACTACTGTTAGCTTTAAAAATCAATAAAATAAAGATATAGAAAACAAGATTATTAAAAAACAGAATAGTAGTATATAAATTCATAAGTATCTATATTATATTTAGATCAAAATTTATAATCTATTTTCTATTAATAGTATAGTAGTTACAAATCAATAGTTTAATAAGCATACTTATGCATTAGCAAAAATTTTCTTGTGTTGTAACGCGCTACCAAGCATTGCAAAGTCATTTTATCTTATAGTCGTTACCTACGTTGCCAACTCTAAACTGCTTATATCTTTCTTTTGTACGTTAGCAACCTCAACGTATCCGTTTTCTCCTTCTGCCATCCAATTTACTCACTAACCACCCTATCATCATTACCAACGTGCACTACCATTTACTTACCTACTTTGTGCCCCTAACATCATGCTTGAAATTTACCAAGTACTCTCACACGTCCGATTTGGTATATCTATTTTATTCAACAGACTAACATAGTATATGTAACTATCTATACTATCTATCATTCATCTCGTTCCACACATGGTAATCTACCCTATTATTTACTATCCACTTTCGCTCAGGCTCTACTAGTATTAAATGTACAGCTCCTTCAATTGAACGAAGCCATACAATTGTGTGCCCTCCTCCACATTTAAATTCCTGAATGTATGACATCCTTTCTAGGCTATATGGCGTCACATTCCCCACCCAGTCTAGCAACATAATATGTGCCAATTTGTACAACTCATTGTTTGTTCTCCGTACTGTAAATAATGCATTCAAAAACCCTACTACTCGACCATTGTAACTCTTCAAAGCGTCTGTAACAGACGTAGGCCGTAATCTCATGGACTCTATACGTACCCAAACCGTATCCTTCCTTGCCTCCTTTCCCCGCCAAATCTTCCCACCAGTTGTATGTATATACTGCAGTTGATAACTGTTCTTCTCATCAATATTCTGGTCTGGTACTGAAATTTCAACCGCATTGTACACTTGCACCTCCGCATTCAATAAAATCCTCTCTGCGTCCAATGCTAGGTAATCTGACATTCTACAAACATTGTCCTCAAAAAACTGATGTAAATGTTTCCCAATCTTGGGAACCAAAAACTCATCTGCAATACCTAACAGATTGTTCATTATCTTCACCCAATGCTTGCCTTGCAGTATTATAAAAATCTTCATTTGTCCTTCCACAATCAACTCCATGCCTTTTCATTTCGGATGCAGAACGTCTTTCAACCTCCCCTAAATTGCTGGATTCTCCTCTGTCTATGCTGCCATTTCTAATTCCCTCACGGCGAAATTATGTGATCGGCTATAACCCTTAATAACTTGCGGGATACTGTCAATGTAATTACTTCGCCGGTATGTGTCCTTCAATTGTTTATACGAAGTCTCACAAACCTCTATTGAAAATTGGGGCAAGTTGCCATAGCGGGAGATTTGGTCAGCCCAGTGCATCATTATATGGATCTTAGGAAAATTGAAATATGAATCCACCACCAGAACCTGATTAACTAAGTATGCACGTTCTTCCCTATCTTCTGCTGCATCATGAGCCTTTTGTGCTGCTGTGTGTCCGTTTGTATCTGCCTCAAGATTGCTACTTCGATTCCGTTCCATTAGCTCTTTGGACACCATATCCGCTCTAGCTTTTGCAGCTTTGCTAGCTCGATATTGTAAAAAAATGTCTTTTGTAGTATGGAAGCATTGCAGATATTCCTGCATATATCTTATAGTACTGTCTGTATGACTTCGATACCTGGACAGGAGTGCAAAATCAGTCAAGTATCGTACACAAGTGATTGCTTTCTTGAAATCTCGCTCTTGGACTCCTGTCAGATATGGTGTGTCTGTCTTGCAGTACAAAGCAGCTGTGAAAACCCCTAAAATAACTCTCAGAATTGATCACATTTCCTTGCCGGAGAGTTGGTGCAAAAGCCTATATGATTTGCTCGGGACATGATTGCCAGGGTAACGAGGCAGTGAACTCCAGATATTATCGAATGCAGGGAGTCTGTTATGGCTCTCTAAAAATCCCTTGATCCATTCTATCAAATGTTGCAGATTCTCCAAAAGCATAGTATGAAGGATATCTGATCGAATGAGTTCTTGTGGGGCCACACTTTTCATCGTCCATAGTGCATTTTCCACAAATTTCACTCCATTATCATGAAGACCTTTTGTGTGCGATTTGCCAACCCATTCTCAATATTTTTCACTATTGCGCATAGGATATTCCTGGAACTGGCCTAGTTGTTCCTGAGGACATTCACATATCGGACATCTGGTAGCATAAATCCCAGGTATTGTGGCATTTTGCATATGGTCTGCAAGCTAGCCAGCAACTCGGAAATAACATTTCCTGATTACCTCGTCAGCACACTTTATCTTCTGCCCATCCTGTGCAGCATCTGATAATGGATGCAAAATGAACCTGAGTAGATTATGCAAAACCTGAATTGCCTCTTGCTCTTGTTTCTCCTCCGACCAGCCAGGGATTTTTTTGACTCGCTTGGGACTATGAAGCAGTAGGGCAACTGGTATCCAGGCATGAGATATAAGTTCATTTCGAACTCTAGAGTTGATGTTGCCAATACTCATATATATAGGCCACACTTTGCCATCACTGGCAAAATTTGTCAGGTGGGTGGCATCAGATGCAAAGAGTACAGAAACTAACGTAGCACTCACCAGGAGTGTCATCTATGATCTGAAGTCAACAACTAAATCACTGCTAAATATAGTACCCAGATGTCACCAATGGGGCAATTGCATACCTGTATATCCCACCACCATGATGCAGTATTCATCTCTATATAAACCCTCTCCTGCTGTGCGTCGAAGTGCCTGACTAGAGTCTAGCTCATGTGTGCTGCAAAGGACTTTTGACATAGCAAGTAATTTAATGACCCCAAAATGTCCCGGTACCAGAACTCTGTATTTTTGGCCAAGTTGAAGTCTATGAACCCATTCTTCTAGGGTGGATCGGTGATTATTTGGTCAATCTTATGATACAAAGTAGAAGCGGATCAGAATGAAAACCTCGAAGTACTGTCCGTCCTAGTCTTTTCTGTGTCCGTATTTTGCCCAAGGAAGCCATCCTTGAAAAATATATCAATCTGAGCCTTTGGCATACGGGTTTCATATAGAAATCTTGCAAGTTTGAAATCTAGGGCATTTTGGAAGGGTTGAAAGAAATTGTACATTGGTTTCCTTTGTACAATTGAGGGGTATACTGAAATAACTTTGCTTACTTCACGGTCCGCAGGAAAACATATAGTGTCTGCTGTGGGATTGACTGTATCGATCTGTTGATCCTCTGTATCTGAATTATCAGTGTGATCATACGTAATTTCTTCCCGGTGTTCTTCCAGCGACTTGGTTTGATTTTGGAGTATAAAGTCAGGAAGATCTGAGAAGAGATGGCTCAAGTCATCCTCAAAGTTGTTGTCATTAGTTGATCGTGTTGCATCCGTTAGTTGCCCTTCTGCATCCCATTATTCATTGCTTGTGCTGGTCTTCACTCGTTTTCGGGAGTGCAGGAGTTTAGGATGTTGTTTCTCCAAATGATTCGTGAGGGCACTAGCTGATTTGAAAGCCTGATTGCAAAAGGGGCATGCACTACCATGAGGTTGTGCTATATCCGTTGATGGCTATGTTACATCCAAATGACTATCATGTATATTTGTATTTGCTCGTTTTCGTTGGGATGGTCTTGCATTAGGGTGTTTTGTTTCCAAATGAATTGTGAGCCTACCAGCCGTTTTAAAAGGCTGTCTGCAAAAAGGGCATACACCAATTGTTGGACATGGCCTGAAGGAATTCATGTTAATGGAAACGTGAAGAGTCTGTTTGTTGGAAGTTTAGTTGGTCTGGTAAGAACATGATACAAGTATTTCCTACAAATGAAAGCTAGCTCAATTCAGCCTAATTCAGGTTGCTTATTGCTATTACATGTCCGTTTATATCTGGGCATGAGACTAGACACGTCTAAAGATTTCTCAGGCTGGTTTTATTAGTAGCGCCTGTTCTATAACTAGACTACCTGTTCTACCAGTATGAGTTCAACCTGGATTAGCATGGGTTTAAACAGTTTCCAATAACAAGCTTTGTCTTGGTAAATTTTTTTTCTACCAAGTGAACATAATATCCAGTTATATACTATAGTGATTGACCTCATCGCCTCCATTGACTGGTCGATTGATACTGTTAACCGGTTGTAAGGAAGTTATATTTTATATACTTATATAAAATGTATCTTCTGTATAACTCCAATCTCAACTAGTGGAATCAACTATTTACCAGGGCGGTACTTACAACAAATACTATTGTTTAAGGCTGGCAACTAAATAGTATTGGTATTAAACTCATGTAGTTCATTTGTTAATGAACGTGAGTCATGTATAAGTTTCTATTACTTTCTGTGTTGATTTCAAATCATGTATGAGTCAGAGCCTGAGCATTGCCACTGCACTGCCTCAAGTCTGACTTACCCCTCTGTAGAGAAATAGGATATAGCCCGTTTCATTCCCTATGGAATGAGAAGGACAGACTTAGGGAAGGAGAAGCTAGGGGAGCTAGATATCTACCTCAATAAATAAAGTATTGAACTACTATATTCTAAGACCCATTACAGGTCTACCTTTCTCTATGTATTAATAATAAGTTATAAGCCAGCTGGGCTTAACTTCTACAACTAGAGCAACATCAGAATATGAGCGGGCGACAAATACTTAAGGCAGAAACTATAGGTTCCCGTGCTCCTATAGTTTGCTGCAAGTGGAACTCCAAGTATTGCCGGAGGCAATAGGAACTAGTCAGAAAAGCACATCGACTTTCTTTACACCGGTCGATTAATACTATTCACAGGTTGATTGATATAGAACGTGCAATAAATTTATTATTTCCTAAAATTTATAGTTATTGAGCTAACATAGATATTGGAACAGCCAGGCCCAAAAAGAATCCCTTCCATTGAGCTGACATTTTCAGGCTCTCCATTCATCTGGGCCCTCTGTCTTTCCTGCTCTACCCTCTGTCTTTCCCGCTCTATCCTCTTTCTTTCCTGCCGTCTCCGATCCCGAGCCTTTCATTATTGGTGGAGTCTCTGCTATTTAGCTTCTATATTCTCCGAAGCTATATTACTTCGGGGAATAATCTGAACCTCATGCAATGGGGTATGAGCGGGCTCATTCTCCTTGCTCTCTGCCTCCTTACTAGGTGCTTCCTCTTCCTCGGGCTCTTCCGTTGCTACTTCACTAGCGGTAGTAGGCACCTCTATTGGCATATAGGTGGCAATCGGCCATAGGTAGTATGGAAAGCGACGTGGATATTGCCTAAAAGGATTAGCTGCAAGCTTATAACAATGTCTAATTGTTTTCTGCTTTAGCATCTTTTTCTGTCCCTGAAGGTTTTACTATTTTCAACCACCACAGCCGTGAAGCTGCCTGTGGCTTCCAAAAGTGCAGCCCCTAAGGAGCAGAAAATACGATCAAAATCTATCCAGTGCAACAGGTCAATTGGGCAAGCCCATTAAGCCCAGAATTGCATGTGCCAAGATTATACTGGATAACTGCCAAACAATGATATTGGGCAAGTAACTAAGTATGAAAAGCTCATACCTTGAAGTTATGCTTCTTGATTCAAAGATTATGCTTACATCTGATATTTGTCTGTTTGATTTAGAATTGGTATATATAGTAGTTGTTCTGGTAGCACGGAGGAAGGTGGATGAGAATAAGGAGTAAATTGCTGTTATCATGTGTGCGGATATGGTTTTATCTACATTTCTCAGGCCGCCACTGTCGACCACGTTAGAGAGACATCAAGGGGCTGGAGCCTGAAGGCCACTAATCGACCAGTCAGGATTCCTTATCGGCTCACTTCGATGCTCTACCAGCTACCCCTTTTGAGGACAGAAGCGCATACCATGTATTATACATCACACTACCTATCTACTTCTAGCTTAGTTTCATGTTCTACTTTAATTAGAGGTTGTTAACTCTCACCAGGCGTCCGATACATATTGAATTTGTCTTGATTGATATCTTGTTTAATAATATTCCAATCTATGAATGTACATAGTAATTTCTAGCGCACCTTATGGTTTGTATAAGTGCACTCCGAGATATTCACAAAGGGTTAGTATTTGAATCGTTTATGAACTTTCTATGTTCCATTCAAACAACTGGTTATTGGACGTGTAGGTCATGAAAAAGAACTAGCACAGTCTACTAGGTCATGGTCATGAAGGCCAATCCTACCATAGTAATTATGATTCTAACCATAGTAAATACCAAACAACTAGTTATCGGACATATAGGTCATGAAAAAGAACTAGCACAGTCCACCAGGTCATGGTCATGAAGGCTAATCCTACCATAGTAATTATAATTCTAACCATAGTAAATACCAAACAACTGGTCATCAGACATGTAGGTCATGAAAAAGACCTAGCACAGTCTAGTTAGTAATAAAGCCCAAAACCATATTACTGTAAATACTAAACAACTAGTCATTGGACGTGTAGGTTATGAAAAAGAACTAGCACAGTCCAGTAGGTCATAAAGGCCAAACCTATAGTTATTATGATTCTAAGCATAGTACATACTGTGATAGAGCCTTGTGTATATATAAAGAGCCTCTCCTCTTAGTGAATGAGTAGATATTTCATCAGCTAGTTCAGGCACATTAGAAATCAGATATCAGATGAACTATATGAACTAATTTTGGGTATTACTACATTAGGTAGTTACTTATTCAGTAAAAATAATAACAACAACAGCAGATATTTTATCAGCTAGTTAAGGTACATTAGAAATCAGATATCGAATGAACTATTTCAACTAATTTAGGTATTACTACATTAGGTAGTGCAATAACAACAACAACAATAACAACAACAATAAAATAACATGTCCAGAGCCATTTTAAAAGAGGATCAGGCAACTTCCCGTGCGAAAACCCAGCTAGGATGGGGAGATGACAACTGGGAGGAATACCGGAAGTGGCGGAGACATCTCAAGGCATATGAACTCACAAAGGGTATTACTGGGAAACACGGAATGTCAACTGCTGTTTGGGAAGCGTTTCAACAGCACGCCATCGATCCTAAAAACGGACTTCCAGCGTCCGGTCGTAAGTTATTAATGATGGCCAAAGGGGATAAAGAGGGTGATAAAGCTAGAGAGAAATTACACTATTTCTTGCTAGATTGTTTGAAAAAGGACCGGGAGACTGAAACCAAGGAAGGTTTGGTCTCAGCAAAACGGCGGAGGGATAATGCTGCAAATGACTCCAAGGCGGACATACAACGTCCACTTACACAACTATCTTATACCATCCAATTTGCCATTATAGATCCGGCTGACGGCAGGGATATCAACCAAGTTGGTAGGAACTATTACTGGGCCAATGCCCGAAGTAAGCAACTCCTGGCTTTGAGGAAGGTCACAATGGCCGAATTGATCAATGGGATCCGTGCATAGATCCCTCAAGGTCGGATGGTCAGAACAATCTCTGGTGCGCTGACAAAGCCACTACTTGATGGCAGCATACTAGAGGACGAAGAACGAGTGACAACGGATGAGGATTTAGTAAATTTTCTTGCCATGGCAGATAGTACGTACAAGCCACTGCTGTTTCAAGTGCAACTTTCCAGGGTTGACAGGGCCAATCAAAGCCCTGCGCCTGATAATCGACCGTTTTTTCAGCATAATGCGTTCGATATGGAGGCAGACTCATACGACCCTGTAGCATCTAATTCAGGAAACGAACTATACCTGATTAAGTTTGGGAGGAAGAAGGTAAAAGCTTGGCCACATACTGACTACAGCTTCGAGCATGGAAAGGCTCACTGCCGTAAAAAGATAGGCCAGTTTAAAGGCCTACTTGCTGAGTATAAGAGACGTCAGAAGTTATTATTGGGATGCAATAAAGACGAAATTTTGGATTCGGACGAGGAAAATGACTTCTCCTGGGTGAAGTGGTTGAATCTACAGGATGGCAAGGCTTTTGTGAGGGTATGTGCCCCAGCCCGTGCAGTAGCCGCTGCATATGGGCGTACT
The DNA here is from genome assembly GCA_003788615.2 of Terfezia boudieri ATCC MYA-4762. NCBI lineage: Eukaryota > Fungi > Ascomycota > Pezizomycetes > Pezizales > Pezizaceae > Terfezia > Terfezia boudieri. The sequence continues at coordinate 141,714 of ML121603.1, read as the reverse complement.
AACAATGAGAAAGCTGCAGAAGCGCTTGCAAAAGCTGGATTTGGGGGTAATCCTCAGAAGGGGGACTTTAATAAGTGGATTTGGCCAGAGCCAGGTCCATCGTCAGAAAGCAAGGGGGAAAATAATTCTCAAAGTGAAGATAGGAATATGTCTGATTCTGGTTAGTAGTAGATACTGGACGTCTGATTTGGTTTCGGGTTGATAATAAATACAAGTTCGTGTATGCATTAGAACCCTAAAGTTCCATAACGGCTCGGATAGAGCCACTTCGTGAAGTTAGAGCCTTATGCTGCGGGAATCTGGTTAGAAATAAGTAATTGTCCAGCCTTTTTTATTTATGCTTTTTAAAAAAAAATCTATATAATTCGACCAAATGTCATGTGGTAGAAATTGTCCAGCTTGGTTATAAATTGTCCTAACATTATGAAGTTGGTAGATACCCTGAGTGTCTGATTAGCATCGAGATCTGTCTGATAGGAGGGAAAATTCAGATCAGGAGGGATGCATCTAATTGGTTGACATGATTCATTCATTCTAAAAAGCAATATACTTTGTTCAAGCAAAGAAGCAGTATATAGCATGGAACTGCCATCTAACTAAGGGAAAAAAACATACAAGGACTGTTTTATGAGAATATCTACTACCATTAGTAAATTCTTTACCAATCATATTTCCAGTCCAGTCACATCAAATGTATTGTTCTTCTAAAGTCATAGTAGCAACCTCTAACCAAAGAAGAACCTTAGGGATGCGAGAGGTACGTATCACGTCCGATGGGGGATTAAAACGCAAGAGGAGAGACCAGCTACATGAGCTCGAGGGTAACAAATGAGTTCGGTTCCAAGAAGCATTAGAGGTTAGTAGGTATCATTAAAGTTCATTCATAGTTGACAAGAAACTAATAGATAGAAAACAGGAGGAAAGTGTAAAGGACATTACTGAGGTTTCTTCAAATAAGTTTGAAGATCAAGAAGAACTACGAAACTCTGGAAATGGCTCAGGATCGGACGTTGTAGAGATAAAACAACTACAGCACAGTAGTTGGAAGACCAGATTATTTGCATCTATCCTGCATAAGCTACAAGGGCTTTGTTACCTTGCCCAAACCTTCATTACGAACTATACCTTTTTTAAACTTCCATTTCTAAGTATACTAGATATAATTAACTTGGTCGACGAAGTATGGGACTGGGCACAAGAGCATGAGAAGAGTTAGTCTGGCTAGCACTAGCCTCTCCAAAGGAGTGTCTGGAACAGAACTTCTTTTTTTTGGGTGAGCGCCAGAGTAAGCGACAACGGCTAGTAAACAAAAATTGGAGCTACGTAAATAATACGTAAAGACCTATAGTAGTAAAAACCAACAACGTAAAAACAACACAACTCCACAACTGCTCAAATGCAAGATCATTCTGAATTGAACGCAATGGACCCAACTCTAAATCCCAAGTACAATCCTTTAACAGGAAAGGTTGAGACAAGGAGGCGGAAAAGGAAAGTGGAAGAGGTGGCAGTGTATCATGTAACCCAGAAGGCACAAGTAAAGGCAGCAGCTAAGTTGAAGGGGATATTGGCGAAAATATCAGAAGAGTTCGGTGGAATAAAGAACTTCTTGAAAGCTTGGACAGACAATAAGCTTCTTGAGGAGATACAATTGAAGGCACGCAGCCATTTTCTAAAGAAAGGGGGAGCTCTAGAGGTCATGGAGAAATGGTTCCCGTATATACAAAAAGATATTGATAGTAAAGGTGTGATGATGAATACTGTCCTATTGGTATGTAATACGGAGGTCAATGAAATCATAAGCATGGAAGAGTGTCCATTACGTTATGTCGGCAAGAGCATGGCTACAGGCAATGTAAAGGATAGGGGCAATGTACTCTATGGGAGCCTTTGTTCTTCGTTAGACGATATGAAGATCTTCCTCCAAGAGAATGCTCCAGTAGCATGGCGGATTTTCTATGGGATTGCAGAGGGGAGTACTGAGAAAAGTAATGTGGATTTTGTTACGCTGAACTTAATGCTTGGAGTGCTGAACAATCGGAATCAGCAAATCAATGCATATCAGACGATAATTACAATCTTCCTATACTCAAGTCATCTCAATAAGCCAGCGATTGAGGTGCTCCATCGCCTGGGTATATGCTGCTTATATAGTCATCTAAATACTATGCTTAAGAGATTGGCCAAAGTATTGGAGAATCAATTGAGGGAAGATGCACAAAGCTATCCAATGAAGCTCACAGTGGATAATTTGAACAAGCTAGTTGGGGTCAGAGATGAGTCGAGTATCCGTTAGGCATATCAGAATAATAGCACAGGTAAGTATTCCTTGATTTAATAGCTAGGTTGGGTAAAAGAGGCTGATGTTGGATAGGTGGGTATGCGTCAGCTGTGAGGGGGCTGCCTGAGGGTGTAAGGAAAATCCCTTAGGAATGATGTACTCTAGGGGGTAGGCGGAAATTGTCTCCTCGTGATTTGAAGCCCAGTAGGAAGGCTTTTGATTATATGAGGGGGTATTCAAAATACTATATTGTAAAGCTGCTAAAAAATCACATCGGGAATCAAAGGGAGTTGGCTGTGGGGGAGAATGAGTTCTTTAGGCCCTTGATCGAGGTCTTGAAGGTTGAACCGACCAATATATATCCATTGGAACTAATGGATATTGAACAACAGTTGATTGATGGAAACCTCAGAAGCATCTTAAAGTTGCTGACAAAGGCCCTAGGGTACACACCTGATGATTTGATGAATGAGTTATTTTTAGTAGGTGGAGATCAACTACTTCTGGATCGGGTGCGCTCAATTCAACTCCTTCAAGATGGAGATGTACTTGGGGAGGATTTCCAATTTGTATTCCCAGTATTGGGGCCATTGCATACCCTAATGAATAAGAAAAAGTTAATAATGAGGCATCATCATGGGACGGCATCAGACAAGGGATCACTGACAAGCTTCAATAAGGTATTAAAGAGGGACAGGAAAATTGACGATCAAGCCAAAGATCTATGGGCATGTATCGATCTTACTAGGGATTCCTTAGATGCAGTGTTACAGGGTTTGCTGATGGAGGAAACCGGAAGGGAGTATCTTACATTCGCATCCTTCAAGGAGGATGTTTTGAATGGGGAAATCTTGTAGAGGGAACTTGTGCAGAAGGTGTGTGATAAGCTAGGTTATGTGTATATTAAGGGGCTTCGCAGTTGTGGTAAGTCATTCTTCTTGACCTAGATAGGGCTTAACTAATTAACTCTACACATAGAGGATTCGATGAGGGATCGGGTGCAGGAGAACATACTGCTATTTGCGAGACAAGAAGTTGAATTTAGGGTGTTTTATACAAGTATGCGGCAGGGTGATGTAGGGGTGATGGAACTCTTACTGGAACTATGGTGTCCCCAATTTCTGGCAGGACAACAGAGTAAGTATGGGAACGAACTGCTAGATATTCGATGTGGCATGTTAGCAGAATGGTCTGAAGAGCTGAAGAGAGTGGTAAGGGCAAATTGGGTCATAAACCCATGGGGAAAAAGGGATAAGTGGCTAGGGCTTGATGAAATGATGGAAGAATTAGTGAGGGCTCTTAAGGAGCAGTTGACACTGGGTGGGTCTGATGATCAAGACAAATTTACAAGGGAGACAATTGCATGCTGTATCATATACTTTATGGCTATAAAGGATGATATCAGAAAAGGGTTAGGGCTGAGCAGGAGAGTAGGGAACCATATAAAGAGGGATAAAAAGCCTGATGTGAGATTGTTGCTTAGTCGGTTATTGCAAGATAAGGTCATGCGTGTGGTGGATGGTAGAGGGAAGCCTACATTAGAAAATCCCAGAGGAATGAGTGAGGTAAAAGATCTATACTGTGAGGGGCTTGTAAGAGTAGTAAACGGGAAGTTTTGGAGAGACTTCTTGCTGAGAAGCCCTGGATGCAAGGAAACGGTGGGTATCCTGGGCAGTGCAGAAGGAGATGATTCTACAAGTTCATCTTCAGATAAAGTAGAAGAAGACGATTGATATGTTTGTAATAGTATGATTCTTCAATTAGATTAATTTGTTAAATGAAAAGCATATAGTTATAGCAGGTTTCCGTAAATAGGATTATGTTGTAGTATTCGTATGGAGATGGTCATTCAATAAGAGCCTTTGAATAAGGGTCTCTTTATTGGGGCCAGAATATGGAAGCCTGCGCTCTTTTAGCATATTACTGAGTTCTGTCTTCTTATACGACATATATGTTGCATAGGCATTGGGAGCTGAAGCCTGAGCATCATTAGGGTTTGGTCTCAATAAGGTAGGAACAGTGCCATTGGTGTTGGAAAGAACGGGGGGTTCTGGATTATGGGGAGGGGGAATAGGTTCCCGGAAGTCTCTGATAAATGCACAGATGAAGGCGGAGACTTTATCGGCTGTAAGAGATAGTTAGTAAAATGTAAGTATATTATCAACCCTTATATTGTTGGAAGGGTTGAAGTTACCATATCGGTGTAGGAATTCTGTATCTATTGTGAGGGTCGGGATGAAGAGTAGGTCCCTTGAAGTCTTAATACCCTTGCAATTCGTAGCCATTTTGTCGACCTGCTGGTTGGAAAAAACCCATGTGTCAGGTAAATTATCTGCATCTTCTGAGTAATCGCACAAAAAGAGATCTTTTCGAAACTGGATCAATGCTTTGTAAATGGCAGATTGCAGATAGGGTGAGGCTCGCGGAAAATAATGAGTAGGCTTTGAAGGTCTTTTAAACAGTACTGTTAATAAGGGTGCCAACCTTGATATCCCATCCATTTGACTGAGACCACACAAATCACAACAGGGTCCTGTTGACAATATACTAGGGTCTGCATGATAATCTGAGTCAGCATAATAACCTAGCATCACTCTCCGACGACATTTGACGATTCCTGGAGTATTGATAAACTTATATAGCCCATCCTCAAGGCAGCTCCAGCGAACATCTGCAGTACGCCTGCCACCACCTTCTGTCTTCTAGCGCTTAGTGGCTACTTTCTCTGTAGAGCTTCGCGGACCTATAAACTCCTTTTCGGTAAAGAGTATATAGGCACCCTGTAATTCAGCAGTTCTGCCTGCGCACCGGAACCTCTGCATAATGGTATCCAGATTCTTCAGATGCCTAACCCCCCACTGTATTACTCGTTCGACATCTGGATCATCAATGCCCATACCCCATGGTGAAGTGGAGATCATAATTCTAGCTCTACCAGCTTTCCAATCCGATTCAATAATCCTTTTCATGGTATCAGATAGAGTGGCATAATAAGTTGTTATTAACTGTTCCACTGGGGATCGGGGGTCACCATCCCAGACTTCGAGTTTAGAAGGGCGCATTCGCATTGATGAGGTAAGCAAAGTCTATAGAACCGTGGCGATTTTAGATGCCTTTTTCTTATGATCTATATATATGAGTGTCTTTGGCATGTCCTGAATCTGTTCGGTAGTGAGGTTCTTAGGGATCGGAAAGTTCAGGTCCCACTCGCCCATCCCGCTTCCCTCAATTATTCTTACTGCATAAAACAAGTTAGGCCGATTGACTTTTTCTAGTATTCGTATTGATTCATAGGGATTGAATCCCAGGCCAACCCGGATCTTCTCATGCTTTTCAGGTGTAGTAGTGGTAGTACATGCTCCAAAGGGTACCCTAGGCAAATGTTCTCTGAGTGTCCCCAGACGTGCATAGTCCGTTCGGAATTCTTCTCCCCTATAATAAACATATTAGTTCGTGATCTCATAATAGATATTAAGGGATATGTTGGATGCTGAAGACATTTTGTATAGTCCGAGTGGCCAATCGAAGCGTTGGATTTGGCAAAATCCAACAGTATGCTAGTCCAAGTGGCCAATCAAAGCATTGGATTTGGCAAAATCCAACAGTACGCTAGTCCGAGTGGCCAATCGAAGTGTTGGATTTGGCAAAATCCAACAGTATAGTCCGAGTGGCCAATCGAAGTGTTGGATTTGGCAAAATCCAACAGTATGCTAGTCCGAGTGGCCAATCGAAGTGTTGGATTTGGCAAAATCCAACAGTATGCTAGTCCGAGTGGCCAATCAAAGCATTGGATTTGGCAAAATCCAACAGTACGCTAGTCCAAGTCGCAGAAAACAAAACAATACATACCAATCTTCAACTAGATAACATTCATCGATAATCAAAAACCCAATTTTATTGACCACCTTATTATTTCGAACCTCCTTTAATAGGCACGCAAAGGGTTGATTTGGCTGTAAAAGCTTCTCGGGGGCCAAATACACTATAGTCTTTTAGCTATATATTTCTTCAAACTCAATATATATATGTAGTATCACATACCTAAATCATATTCTCCATTCGCTATCTTGCCAATGAGTTTGGGGTCTCTTTCTTGAGCATCAGAAGTCAATAAGACTGCACAGAGCCCAATTTTCTGGCACTTTTCTACTTGGTCTTCACCGAGTCTGTTAAGAGGAGTGGCCACCAATTCGAACTTTGATGCCATCATCATGATTGCAATCTGAAAAGCAAGGCTTTTGCCAAACCCAGTAGCTGCAATACATGATATATCTTTTTGATATATTAAGGCCCTTGCAAATCTCAGTTGCACCGGCTTAGGCAAGAACCCCGTCTTACCCAATGTAACAAGCTTTAGTATTTCTCACGTTTTCTGATACACTTCTGTACTTTCCCATTCTTGTTCCAGTGATGAGACATATGATCTATCCTCTTCTTGGATCTCATCCATTTCATTTGGGATTTGTTGATTTGTTCCTTGGGTTGTTCGTTGGTTGTTGTGGTTTATTTGTTATGGTGGTTATTGTCGTGGTTGGTGTAGTGGCGATAGACAACGAGCGTAAGTAAATACCAATCTTAATCTTCCTTGCAAAAATCTACATGTTATGCAATGATTGCTCACAGGCTTATGTATTACACAAAGTGGCAAATTATTTATGTATTAAACCTATTTCGGAAAATCCCTTAACTACCTAAAGCAATCCATCCATAAGCCTAGCTACATGTGACAATGGCACAAAACCTATTACCTACTAATTAAGTCATTGGGAAATCCTGAACCCCACCCAATGGTGACTCTGCCTCCTCAGTTGTTATTGACGACGTAGTGTTAGGGGTAGAATTCCCACTAAGAATACTACTCCCACCCTTGCCACCATCCGCAGGAACCCCCAATAAGTGTTCCATATTCTCTTGACCACCTTCACTACATCAGGAAAGAAATTTTGGCGTCCGGACGCCCTGCAGAGGCGCCCGGGCGCCACTGCTTTTTCCTCTGCCTCCCATGGCGCCCAGGGCGTCCTGTACCTAGTACATTCTGTCCTTCTGCCTCCCATGGCGCCCAGGGCGTCCTTTACCTATTGCATTCTGGCCTTCTGCCTCCCGTGGCGCCTAGAGCATACCTCTCCGACCTTCGGCCTTCCAGGGCATCCTGTACGTACTTATCTAACCCCTTGCATCGGGAATGTGCAACTCCTCTGTAGCCTCTACGAGAGTCTGATCGAGACTAACTCCTCTGCCTCCAGGCGTGTCATTCCTTAATCTTCCATGCGCCGGGCACCAGGTGTCTAAATCCTCTGCCTCTGGGTGCCAGGTGTAGTGTGCCCTACTAATGCAACCCAACTCGGGAATACCCAGTATTAAACCCCGCCTATTACGGCTTCCTTGGATCTCGAACCATGCATAGTACTTCAGTCCAGAACGGATGGTCTTTAGCTTCCCTACAATAGGGCCCTGCTACGCGTAATCAAGCATACCCATGGTTCTTGACGGTATGTAGTTGTAGCTGCGACGGTATAGAGGTTGCAGCTACGACGGTATAGAGGTTACATCTGGGATGATATAAAGGTTACAGCTGCGACGGTATAAAGGTTGCCGATGCGACGATATAGAGGTTGCAGCTGCGACGGTATAGAGGTTACAGCTGCGACGGTATGGTGTCTATACACGTGCGATCCACTCTCGTAAAGGTCCGAAGGTTATTCACGTGCGTGACGATTGCATAGAGGATCCATTCGCTGCCTAGTTCAAGTTAACTATCTCCACTCGCACAACGTGACCGGTTTACAATCGTCCGTATTGATTGGATAGAACGTCTTAATAGGTTCGCTAATTATATTCTTGACGGTATGTAGTTGTACCTGCGACGGTATAGAGGTTGCAGCTGCGACGGTACGGTGTCTATACACGTGCGATCCACTCTCGTAAAGGTCCGAAGGTTATTCACGTGCGTGACGATTGCATAGAGGATCCATTCGCTGCCTCGTTCAAGTTAACTATCTCCACTCGCACAACGTGACCGGTTAACACTCGTGCGTATTGACTGGACAGAACGTTCTAATAGTTCCGCTACCAACGTTGAACGTTACCCGGGCATTAACGGTCCTAGTTCCGCCGCCTGCACATTCGTAGCAATCGAGCAGGTGCAAGCACGGACAGTACGAACCAATTCCTTACTCACGAAGTAAACCGGTCGCAATATCCCTCCAGCCGCTTCCAAGTCAATATTAGGACACCAAACCAATTGTTCGAACACACATATATTTGTTAACCTTATGATATTTATAAATGATATGAACAAACGGTCTCACTAGTG